>JAODLC010000113.1:19729204-19740180 GCA_026781145.1 Hippopotamyrus pictus
CAGCCCATCTGGCACTAAGAACCATGCCACATTCAGAGTCACTTAAATCACCTTTCTGCCCCATGCTGCTGTTTGATGTAAAAACTAACTGAAGCCTCTGGCCTGTATCTGCATGATTTTATATACAGTGCTGCTGACACATTTGGCTGATTAGATATTTGCTTGAACGAACAGTTGAACGGGTGTACTCAATAAAGTGGCCAGTGAGTGTATATTTTAACTTTATCTCTTAAAAGGATGCTTTTAATATTAACCCGAAAGCAGGGCCACACCTGGTTCCCCCTGCCATTTCCTTTTTAATTGGCCTTAAGGGACTATTCAGCTGGGTCTAGATGGCTTTAATCATATGACCATGTCATTGATATTTTTTAGCTTGGCAGGGATATTTTGGCAAAAATCAGTATTTAATGAACACTACATAAAGAGACTAATTTCTGACATATAGTTTATATGCATTATATATAGCTTGCAAAGGATCCTAAAAGCAATAAACGCATGTCACGGCTGTCAATAATTCATTTTATTGTGTATTTAGCTCATAAACAATTCAGTGTTTCCCCTGTTTTCCAGCTCACTGTGACGGACACTGAAATAACTTACCATCAGTTGCTTTGTGGTTTAACAGTCTGCTAAGATTCATGAATTATTTATTTAAAGAATCAGTCTGAGAACAGTGCAGGATTTTCACAATCGACTGCCGCATATGTCCAGTGCCGATTGTTCCAAATTAGCAATGTCCAGCTGGCTCTTGTTGAACTAATGGACCCATCTTGCAGATAAAAAGCCAGCTGGCCAGAGATTAAAATGCGTGGGTGGGTCTGCTGAAGAGGTGAGAGAGCTGTTGTGATGTGGTCCTTTCATAGGTGCTAGTGCTTTGAAAATATAC
The DNA here is from genome assembly GCA_026781145.1 of Hippopotamyrus pictus. NCBI lineage: Eukaryota > Metazoa > Chordata > Actinopteri > Osteoglossiformes > Mormyridae > Hippopotamyrus > Hippopotamyrus pictus. The sequence continues at coordinate 19,730,091 of JAODLC010000113.1, forward strand.
CTTTTGTAATGCATCTTTGAAAATACATTGTCTTATTTCCATAGGTGAGAAATGGCTGGCGTTAATAACCATATTGAAATGGCCTCCATCCTTAATAAATCACACTGCTCATTTGTATGCCTATAATTGAAGAGCAAATTTCCAAAACTCACTCAGTCTATTTTTTGTTGTTTTTTGACATGAGACTGCCTAAACTCAGGCTTCCTTATCATATATAACTGTATTGGGAACCAAAACCCAATCACTTTTGCTAAGTTTGCAAAACTCATTAAGGTGACTAATTTTCTGGAAAATGTACCCCATGGACTGAGTGAAGTTTGGAAATTTGTTGTTCAGTTAAATTCATTGGCATGTATGGTGCACTCACAGAAGGTGTAATGTCAGGGGCGGAATTTGGGGGTACTGGAGGGAAGAACAACCCCGGGTCCCGCACTCTAGGGGGCGCCCTGCTGATCTTGACTCTTTTTTTAAATTATTATTATTATTTTAGTAACAAAACAAAATCGGTCAAATGTCCACTCCAAACCATTTATATAACAATTTTAGCTAAAATATTATAATCTATAATAATATAATATATCTAAAATTTGGTTGATTGATCCTCCGACATGATACCCCCCTCCCCCCAATAAGTGGATTTTACCATTAGCACTCCCGCCCCCACCCTGATCGGTAAGTGTTACCACTGTCATCCCGCACTTTGATTAGCATATTATTGATGTTCCATCATTTCTAATTCTGTCTCATTTCTCTTTCGGCTCCAAAAACATACATCAAATGGTGCACCATGTAAGACTAGGGGCCCCAGAGAAGTTAGTCCGTCCCTGCATGAAAACTAATGACAGAAATTAACGTTAATTTCCCCTCATAATAGTATAAGGCCACTTGCTCAGATCCTGAATTCCCTTGCATCTGTATTCACCCTAGGGGAAGCTGTCAAGTTGACTCCAACAAGACTGGGCTCACACATCCCACTCCCTCATACCTGTTGGGTTGTCACAAACCCGAACAGAGTGAGAAGTACTTGACAAGAACATTCCTGCATACATTCTGCTTATAAACCCATCCTTTCCTTCTTCCTCTCTCCTCTTGCCCCTTTATCTCATGACCCAGATCTTATAATTCCACACAGACTACTTTTATGCAATAAACATTGTTTAATGTCAACGCAAGTGCTGTTCATGTTCATGTTTGGTCTCATTTGAATGATCTCAATGCAGCACAGTCTTAAAAACAGTATCTTATGTCATTACAATGTTATAAAAAGACAGGAAACTCTTGATTTGTGGGAGTGCTTGGTCCTCTTGATGTACAAAGAAACTAAACTCCTATTTAAAATTCCAGCTGACTGGCGCTCTTTTCTTTTGGCTGTTTATTGATCCGTGTATTTATTGTTTATTGATTACCTCGCATTACGGAAATAACAGCTTGTATATCTGAACATTGATTGTCTTTTTTCTACCCAGTTCAATGGCAATATCTTTCAATTTGTCTGATATTTATGGTAGGGTCACTCTGCAGTGAAAGCACCTGCATGGTTATTGACTTCTGGGTCTTTGTATCATTTCACATATATCTGCATTATGTAGCTAAGTGGCCATTTTAGATTGATCACTGTACTTTAATTTGAATTGTAATTGATGTGTAGTATTCTCACTGAGTAAACTGTTGATTAATTCTTGTGTGTCTGCTATTTCTAGTAAATTACTAGGTAGTGATCGTCCTTGCAATCCCTGGCTCCCTGAACCAAAATCAAACTGTATTCATGACAGCTCATTGAATATTGCTTAGGTTTGCTAGAGGTGAATCTAGTGCAGTGCCTGATTCCAGAATGAGTAAAGTATTCCTAGATTTCACTTACTTTTAATCAGAATACTCTAGAACAGTTCATAAATTAAAACAAGGTGGAGTCATATTTAATGTGGTGCAGATTGGATTCTGGAAAATTCTAGAAATTCAATGTGAGTATACTGTTCTTCAGAAGCATGAAGACCTATATGCATGCATTGTGTTCAGCTGGCCAGTCAGATTCCATCATTGAGCATTAAAATGATGTTTCTGCTATACTACACATATCAAACAGCCCCCCCAACCCCCCCCCCCCAAAAAAAAAAAAAACTGGTAAATTGCCTTCATAGTTCACCATTGCTGCATCAGGGTTTAATGATCTATGTCGGGCAGGCTGCAGACAGATTGGAGACTTGCAGTCAGATATCCTAGGGCCAGAGGGAGAGGTAGACACCAGCTGTCTCTGCATAGTTCCCTCGGGTCCATGATTGTCCTCATGGTCTGTTCTTCCTTTACCCCTCCTAGTGATCATGTCTCACATTAAAGCCACATTACATTAAACAAACAAATACATGCAGCAAACGAGTGACAGGTGCCTGCCTTTGGCTGCAATGGACATCTGTTTTATTTTCCATTATGGTATAAAACTGAAATACAACAGAGAATAGGATCATCTGCATCTGTGTAAGTCCATTTTTAGCCTCTGTATCCTGTTCAGAACACTTCTTGAGATCAACACAAAGTCATACCACTATCATTGTAGCATAGTCTCCAAACTAGTCTTTTCCCCCACTAATCACAGGGCTTTATCACATGGCGCCGTTTAATTACACATTTTGAATTATAGCATTCATTGTTTCCCCTCAATGTGGCAGTAGTTTATGGCAATCACAGGCCTAAGATTATAACACCAATGAGCTTCATGGAAGAAGTCAAATTCAAAACATGGTGCCAGGACATCAATGGCTGTATGTTTATGAACGATGTAGTATTCCCATGTTTCCCTGGACTTTTATATTCAGGTTCACAGAATATCCCCATTGGTGTTAATCAAGGTTTATCACCACGGGGTTACCCAGCCTGGAGTGGTCTGATTACCATTGTGGCTAATTAGCAATGTCCCTAGCCTCATTAGGTGGTCTTTTTCTATATCCTTGTTTTTGGGGCTGATTCAACTAATGTGATCAAACAAGAGGCAGAGGTCAGAATATGCAATGTCATGTTTCCATGGTGATTTGATCACCAGACATATGCCAATAGGAACTTTAAGTAATCGAGCTGAGCTAGCTCTGAAAGGACTGATTACCTTGCAAGGGTTAAGTAGAGCCAGCTGGGTGGGTAACAGGATAATAATTTCCAATCATCTATGAATGAGTTGGGGCTCGTATCACAAAGCTGGGGCCTGTAACACGAAGCTGGATCAACAAAGTCAGGCTTCAAAGTAAGTTCAAACTTGACTAAACCAAACAAATGCAATCTGAGATAATTGGTATCACTATGCTGACTATCAACAATCAATGTCAAGCCAGGTTTTCTTATTGAAACCAGGATTTCTTGCTGAGCACATGCCATGTGCAATGATCAGCAAATTGCAACAGGGCTATGTATGTCAATGCAGCAGAACAAAGAATTATTGTGGTAAAATATGAAGAATTCAAAAGTACAGTAATGGTGAAGAGAAACACTGTGGCTACTACCAAAGTTAGAAAGGCATGCTGGCAGCAGACAGTGACAGCATAAACGCATACATACAGTGTGACTGTCATTAAAAAAATGTCAGTAGTTATCTTAATTTCCAGACGTGCTTGTGGTTTTTATTAATATTCTTAGTCTTTTTATTCATATTCATAATCCTTTTTTATTATTTAGTATTAAATTAACTTGTCACCCTTCAAAACCCATTCAATATTCCTTTATCCATCACACACGCACACATACACACACACACACACACACAAACACAAAGCATGGCTATGTGGCCAGTGAAGACAACAAAAGTGTTGAAAACCATGTACACAATTCAGAGTGAAAAGGTATAGAATAAATGAACTAATAACCATACAACTAACTGAGACAAACACATTCATGTTCAATAAAGTATGGTTTAAGCAATGGACCAGGGGGGATAATACACACTACATGATTTTCAGATTAGGTATTTCATATTGCACTGTATCAATTCACCACCAGCTATGTGGACATTGAAATATTAATAAAGATTTGCCCATAAATTAATCTGGAGCACAGAGGGATGTGTAAAAATTGCTATCAACTCAAAATGCTGAATCAATATTTCATTATAGCAGAGATCACCACTCGTAAATGTTGATAAGATGAAGCATGCATAGTTGAAAGGGTTCTAGATGCAAACACTTGCGTCGAACACTTTTGAGATTAATTTGAACGGAGATTATGATCCAGGCCTTCACATGCAACATTGGTGCCTGACTTCATAAATGCTAATCTGGATGAACGGGCAAAAATTCCCACAGAAACACTCCAAAATCTTGTGGAAAACCTTCCCAGAAGAGTGGCAGCTGTTATAGCTGCAAAGGGGGACCAACTCCATATTGATGCCTATGGATTTAGAATGGGATTTCATAAAAGTTCCTGTAGATATAATAGCCAATACATTTGTCCATATCCATATAGAATATTTGTTAGTATTTATGGATCACATTTTTATCATTTTTATCTTCTTAATTTTCCTTGACATAGTGGTTGAAAACCATTTAACTTTCCTTCCATATAATGAAAAAAATGGTTTGGCCTGTCGCACACGTAAACTCAAAAGCATAACATTTAATCAGCCCCCCCTCACTTCAGTCAACTGTCAAAATTGCAAGTTGTCAAAGGTCAACTGCTCATAAAAGGAGAGAAAAATGAAGAGAAAAAATGATAGCAGGCTTTATAGCCGGGTATTTGATAGAAAAAATGCAGGGTATGTATGTATGACAAAGAATTCCAGCAGATTATTTAAAATTATCTATCTATCTATCTATCCATCCATCCATCCATCCATCCATCCATCCATCCATCTCTATCTATCGATCTATCTATCTATCTATCTATCTATCTATCTATCTATCTATCTATACACACACACACACATACACTGTCCAATAAGAGTTTAGGTAAGGAGCATTCCAATTGGACAATCATGACGTCTAACTTAAGTTAACCCACCTAAATGAGAAATCCGACTTTGAGGAACACCCCCCCCTGCTCCAAGCAGACTTCAGCTTACAGACTGGTTGCTGTGACAACCAAGCCAACAAGAGTTTCGAAGAACTGAGAAATCCGGGATTTTGTCAAATCGTCAACACTTAAATCCAGACAACTCGTTAATCCATGTACAAAGAATAATCCCCCCCACCCAGCTTCGTAATACAGGACCCAGGATTCCTTGCTTAGCCAGATATCTTGTTGAGCGGTTAAGGTAGTCTGGGCTAAATGTAAGTGAATGAAGATAAAGTCGATTTAAATTGGGGTACCTTAAATCTGAAAAGTTACCCGTTGTAATCATGAAATCCTGCTTTGTGTTACAGGTCCTTGGAATGATGTTTAGAATCGGATGTCTTCTGCAATACTCATTGGGGTTACAAGTGTGGGCCCGTGTTTTGGGTTGAGCCGTAGTATTGAAGTGTGTGTCTGAGTTTTACAGAATCATGCTGGTCATGGGGGAGTTAGGATATGGTGTTTCTTTTCCCATTTCTGTTTCAAGAAGCCCTGAGCCCATTTAGGCTGCATAGTACCCAGGCTCTGTGTGTGTTGGGGCTATGCAGGCCTATCTGTATCAAGCACCACTTCACTTGGCACAACACAATTTCCTTGTTTCTTTTTACAAATCTGTAGCCTGGTTTAATTGTGTCACATTTGTGCACATACCAGCTTGATAAAATACATAATTAAATCAGAAAAAAATGTGACACTTGTATGGTTCTACATGCCTCACAACTGACCTTTCTGTTCTGTTATTCCAAACTATCCATTACTGCATGTCATGTAGTTTATAAACATATAAAGAATACCATCTTGATGTTCACTGGGCAGTGCCACACCAACGCGCTCTGCTTGTTTTAATGCCATTTTCATTCATTTATGTGCAATTTTGTTTTATAGCAGAACACTTTGTTCCTCATACAATCATCACTAGTTATGTAATTATGAAAAATAAAATTTCAGCATTTCATTATTTGAATAGTTACAATTGTAAACAATGCTAAAAATAATAAATGTTACAGAACGCGTAAAAGCTCTTTTCACATTTTACAAGTATTTATTCAGAGCAGAAGCTAACAGGTATTTGGAATAAAATGCTTTAATGAAACTCTGTATCCTCGCTGACATCAAAGGGTTCGAGGAACGCATTTTGGCCACTGTACAGCGGGTTAGGAATCGACATCAGGGTTGGACTGCATTCACCTCCGGCGGCTGTATCCTCCTCTGCATAGTCCTGGACAAAAAAAGAACAACATTCTTGGTGTTAAAGGAAAGGTATACCTTAGTGGGTTATGGCCCCAATTTTTTGTAAGGTTAGACTTTTTGGGGTTTTTCTAACAGCGCATGAAGGCATTGTGCACTATTTTCGATTTACTATGACAGCACAATTTTTTCCAAAAGTAAATTATGTTAATATTTTTTTTTAATTTGGGTCGTAACCAAGGAAAAATGCGAATCCTGAGGCTAAACCAGTTGAGAACCACTGCGCTACTGGATGATTTCAGGAGACAATAAATGACCCAGTATGTAGAGCTGTAGAGAGAAGGACAGAATCAACACCAGTATGTGAAAACATCACCTGATCTTTCTATGCACAGAGTGGTTGTTTCTTAACAAGACGCAGCTGTTGCCCATTAGCACGTTTTCCCCAACACTTAAAATTCTACTGAACAGAACAGCAGGCAGTTGTCGCCGCGGATGGAGATAGAACCATTCACACTGCCTGCTGCCATAGCTACAGTTTGTGAAGCTGGTGTGATTTCGGGTGGAGGGTGGCCGTGTTGAGTCGAGCCTGCGGCGGTGCTTTGTGTTTTGATCCCCCGTTCTGTTTTTAATATTTTGTTACGCAATCCTCCAGATAACCCGCTTGCGTTACATGATCTTAACCCAAAGATTTATTTTATTCTAGTGATCTATTATCTTTTCCCAGTATTTCTCGATTTGTGTTTCCGCAGCCTGGTTAGCTGTGTATTTTTGCACCACTGAACAGCCAGTTATAAATGCTAAGGCCAGTACAGAGCAGAGGGGGGGGTTTCTTACCTTAAAGTACTGAAAGCGGAAGGGGTCATTCTTCTGTTTTAAGATGTAGTACCCCAATCCAGCAGTCAGGACCACGAGGCATATCGTGAAGACAGACGCTAATATTGCCTTCTTTGATGTGTAGAGAGAGGCAGGGGCAACTTGGGGCAACACCTGTATCACAGATTAGTTAGTCTCTGTTTATTTTTATATTTTTATATTATAAACCCACCCATGTGTTCAAAGTTTAAATATTTTGTTTGGTTTACTTTGTGTTTGTTCCTAAAATTTCTGGAAGGTACAGTACTGTGCAAAAAGTCATAGGCAGTTGAAAATGTTATCTAGGTAGTAACAGTATATTTATTCCAAAAAATAACTTAATAAAACTTAATAAAATATAAAAAATATTTTTTTTAAAATTAATTCACAAGAATTTATCGACTACCGAAGCCAAGAATACCCATGCTTTCAATTTTTTTTAATACTGTTATCTCCAGATAATGAGAGAATCTCATCTCAAGAAATTTGTTTATATATATATATATATATATATATATATATATATATAAAAACAAATATACTTCGGTATCTTGGATTTCAACTAATAGTGAAATAACTAGCTTGAACAAGTGCTTCATTACCCATAAACACTAAACACCTGTATACAATATCATTTTTCAGTACCAAAGGAGAAAAGATGATACTGTATTGCATTTGTGTACATTGTGTACGATAGCTTTAATTAATGTTTTCATTTTAACACATCATTTTAACATGAGAATATAGTATTTTGATAATTAGACCTAATTCATACTGACTTTTAATGCCATACACTTATTAGCAATTGTTTTATACATCTTGCTGAAAAATCAATGAGGCCAAATAAAGCTATTTTCCATACTTTGCAAGAAAATCTCAAGATAACAAGATACATTAACTCGTTATCACACACCCCAGCCTTTCTGTGTCATAGTTAAATTCCACCAGCTCACTTATTTAATAAATTTAATTAGTTAGAAGCAAATAATTGACTGAGTTATTGAGTTATTGATTAGCCAAACAATGTATGATAGTGGTAGAGTCAAAAAATACATGGGTATACTAGGTAAAGGCTGCAAATACTCCGGTGATATTAGGAAAGTTGCTGAAATGGGTAAAATAACACACTTTGACAGACATTTCATCATAGTTTACTACCAATATTCGTTTTGTTTGTCTAAGACTTTTGCATGGTATACAAAGTCTTACTCCAGCAACACACTCCAATTCAAGCCAATAAAAATTGATGAAGTAGTTTAAACTAGAGTGATAAAAACATACTTGTGGAATGAATAGTCTGTTGCTGACTTTCTTCACCCTTCAGACATTTGGGACAATATTATCTTATTAAAGCTACTGACCTATGACGTGAAGATATGAGGCAAGCAGGATCTACTAATACTTACGGGGGCAGGTGGAGCTTTTAAGGGTCCATCGAGGACATGGATGATTCCATTGATCGCTAGGATATCCCAGTCCACTATCAGCCTCTCGTTTACCAGTTTGGTGTCTTGGGATGCCTGAGCGAAAATAAGAGCATTATTAATGTATACAATTCATTCCTCATTCCACTGAGTATGACGTCCACTGAATATGAAGTCAGCACACAGATGGGGTAATTTACCGTAAAAGAAGATACCACTACTGTGAGATTGTAGCCCAGTCGAGAAGCGATAATGTCATTGTGCTTCAGATCATTGTAGAAGTGAATGCTGTTGTTTGCAGAGATATGATACTCCAAATCCCTCAATGACAAAGTCTGAAATGAGGTTAGATTATTACGTCAAACATTCCACCAACAACATTTATCATGGAACGTCCTTGATGTTCTGCTAACGAATTGTACGAATTGCAAGTCTATCACCTCATTATAAAATCCTGAATTGTGTGGCACAAACAGCGTTACAGGCGATTCATTGGCTGACAGCAGAGTCAAGAGGTCCTGTCCTTCCGCAGAATCCGAGTAGTTCAGCAATATCTAACAGAAAGGAAAATGCAATGCAAGAGACATCAATAGCCACAATGTTATTTCATTAAATAGCTACAAATATCTTCTACAAATCTCATAGACATTAATAACATCCATGAGTATATTCAGTATCAAAAACAGATTGTAATATACATTATATATACTTTATCTGCATAGTGTACTCACAGAATAGAACGTAGAGAAATTCACATTTGTGGCCATAACGCTTGCCAGGTCTCCATTACAACTGTACCCATCTCCTACGTATTGTGAGCCACACGTGCAGGACACATCTAAAGAGACAGCTTGGCAAGTCAAGCTCAACCTTCATTATGGAAACAAAGGGGTCCTATTAATGGAATGTGGCTAAGCCTCTAGAACTCCACTGTACCTTTTATACGGTAGCAGTATGCATCATATTTGCTGGTCGCAGTCGGATTGCTGTACAGGACAATGCCCACGTGATTGTCACCACATTTAGTGGAAGGGGACGTGATGGGGTAGCCGATCTGGGTGCCATTCATCCATCCGGCCACACACAAGTGCATCCCGAGCTGGAAATAACCAGTGCCACCATTCACTCGCATTGCAGTGCATCTTATATGCACAGACACTAAGTATATAGATCTGTGTTTCTCATCCCACTCCATAGAGACCCCAAGACAGTCCACACCTTTGGGCCTCCCAGCACACCTGAACCAAACAATCAATAATAGTAATTAATATGTTATTGATCCCCATTGGGAAATTCTCTTTTTGTCTACCCCAACTTGCTCTCTATAGGGGAGAACAAGCTGGCTTCACAGTCCCCCAAGGGAACTAGGGGATAAGGGCCTTGCTCGAGGACCCGCAGATGAGCCAAGGCCAGGCTCAAACCGGCGATCCTTTGATCATAGAGGCTTAGCCCACTGAGCCACATGCTGTGCCTTTATCAAGAATCAAGAATACCTAATACCTGATACCGGTGTGCTGGGAGCTGGGAGGGAGCAAAAGTGTGGACTGTCTGGGAGGGAGCAAAAATGTGGACTGTCTGGGAGGGAGCAAAAGTGTGGA
>JAODLC010000113.1:19751797-19771784 GCA_026781145.1 Hippopotamyrus pictus
TGGCTCATCAGAAGCCAGGTAGGATAGAAAACTTACTGGATAGTAGCCCTCCAGGACCGGAGTTGGTGACCCCTGATACAAACAATAGCTATAGATTTTAAAATGGGTAAAGTGTTTTATTATATCAATAACCGCAAAACAAAAAAAAGCACTAATGAATTCTGTATTGCTGGGTGCTAACAGTGGGGAGAACTGTTCCATAGTCCAAAGACATGCGATTAGAGTACCAGTTGAAGAGCGAATTTCCAGAACTCAATCTGTTCATGGGATACATTTTCAAAAATACTTTCTGTGGACTTAGTTACAGTAACATATGTCAAAACATATGACTTTTGTTGTCAAAAACAACAAAAAATGGACTAAGTATGTTTTAGACATTTGCTCTTCAAACGGCATCTCTAAATTTCCTGCATGTTATAGACTGACATCCCAACCAGGATGTATCTCAGTCTTGTGTCCTATGTTGACTGGGATAGGCTCCAGGAGCCAAAGTGAACATGACCAGGATAAGCTGGATAGATGGATGGCTTAGAAGGTGGATAGATGAATAGATCACAGTTAAATTCAAGCTGCAAGATCTGTCTAAAAATATAAATATTTAACATAACTGCTGTCCATTTTTTCTGTTTGTAAAAGTGCAGATGCAACTGAATGAAAAATTGGGGCAGTCAAGGGGTTTCAATGTATCAGACAGGGACAACTGAAAACACTATTCATACTCTGACAAGGGACAGAGCCTCTTATACAATGACAATGAAACTGAACATGACAGCATTTGATTACGATTCAAATGTGAAATCACTGATGTTAGTGCAGAAATTCACTATATTGCCAAAAGTATTGAGACACCTGCATTTACACACAATATATAGGCTTTAATATGGAGACTCTTCCAGGATGGCTGTCCACAAGGTTTAGGAGTGTGTTTATGGCAATTTTTGATTATTCTTTCAGGAGAGCATTTATGAGGTCAGGCACTGATGTCGGACGAGAAGGCCTGGCTCACAGTCTCCGCTCTACTTCATCCCAAAGGTGTTCTATCGGGTTGAGGTCAGGGCTCTGTGCAGGCCAGTCAAGTTCCTCCACACCAGTCTCACTCATCCATGTCCTTATGGACCTTGCTTTGTGCACTGGTGCACAGTCATGCTGGAACAGGAACTGTTTCACACAGATGGGACCATGAAATTGTCCAAAATGGCTTTGAATGCTGCAGCATTAAGAGTTCCTTTCACTGGAACTAAGGGGCCAAGCCCAACCCCTGAAAAACAACCCCACACCATAATCGCCCCTCCACCAAACTTTACACTTGGCACAATGCAGTCAGGCAAGTACTGTTCTCCTGGCAACCGTCAAACCCAGACTCGTCCATCAGATTGCCAGACAGAGAAGCATGACTGCTCTAGAGTCCAGTGGCAGGGGCTTTAAACCATTGCATCGGACGCTCTGCATTGCATTTGATGATGTAAGGCTTCGATGCAACTGCTCAACCATGGAAACCCATTCCATGAAGAGCCTCAGCATGCGTTGTGGAATATTTAGTGGCGAGGAAATTTCACGAATGGTCTTATTGCACAGGTGGCATCGTATCACGGTACCACACTTGAATTCACTCTGCTCCTTAGAACGACCCATTCTTTCGCAAATGTTTAAAGAAGCAGTCTGCATGCCTAGGTGCTTGATTTTATACACCTGTGGTTATGGAAGCGACTGGAACACCTGAATTCCATGATTTGGAGGGGTGTCCCAATACTTTTGGCAATATAGTGTACATTTCCAATCAGTTGCTCTTGGGAGATTTTGTCAATCGAGGTGAGGGTCCCCTCAATAGATTTTGCCGATCGGGCTGAGGGTCCCTTCAATAGATTTTGCTGATCAGCCTGAGGGTCGCTTCGATAGATTTTGCCAATCGGGCTGAGGGTCCCATCGATAGATTTTGCCGATCGGGCTGAGGGTCGCTTCGATAGATTTTGCAGATCAGCCTGAGGGTCCCTTCGATAGATTTTGCCGATCGGGCTGAGGGTCCCTTCGATAGATTTTGCCGATCGGGCTGAGGGTCCCTTCGATAGATTTTGCCGATCGAGCTGAGGGTCCCCCACAATAGATTTATCACAATAGACTGGTTGCAGTTACAGTTACAATGGAAGTTCTTCAACTTTTATTAACATACTCTGGAATTCATCTCATGACCCCCCCCTGCCAGTGCCTCTCCCACTTTGGGATCCCCTAGCTTAATGGACAGAGGAGGTTAAATACAAATACTGTAGCACTTGAGAACATTAAACTATTAAACCCCACTTACCTACAGAACATGAGGGCCCTTTCCAGCCTTTATGGCACAGACAACGCCCATCCCCGCTGATGCCATCCTGACACCGCCCATGATCACATTGACACACTAGAGAAGATACAGCAGTCAGAGCACCTCTAAACTGGAATACAACATAAGGGCCATATAATGACCTATAACATTTCTTCTCCTATCTGGATGGAAAAATTCTCAAAAAGCAGTTAAACAAATCACTGTTCAAAATCATCATCATTTTTGGTAGGATATACTGTGAGATAGAGCCTCCTTTAGGGGGCGCTATAACATATACATCTGATGCGGTTTTGAAAACAAGCTTCAGGCATATTTCACTCAACAAGCCTGGTCTTTTACCACAAATGTCTTGCAGACTGGGTTACCTGGACAAAAGGGCTTTTCGTATTTTTTTAATTTCATTATTCACTTGAACAGGGGTTACATGGCTCCCTGCTTTTTCCATGTAACTCTCATATGGAAGCTAATGTCACTCTTGCCACTGTTCCATCACAACCCTTGTTTTGTGCACGTCTGATTTTTCTTTTTTTTTTGTTTGTTTGTTAAAATAAACATATTTAAAATATAAGGTAGCAACCTTACCTGATCTGCAATCTGGACCGTATCTCCCTGGCTTGCATGTCTCGCAGGCGGTGCCGTTAAACCCCTCATCACACTCGCACTTGCCGCTGCCATGGAGCCCGTCTAGGCATTTGCCGTGGTTAGAACACCACTTCTCCACCTTTCCTGGGCATTTGAGGCACATGGGACCGAAGTACCCAGAACAGCAAGAATGATCCTGAAGATAAAGGGTACAATAAAGATGGAATGAATATATGTATTATTGTTCTTGCTGTGCATCAGGAAACACAACCATTTTCGCATGTGCCATACAGCATTTAATATATGTTCAGTCCCTGGATCGATTGGGGCAGTGTGTGACTCTGTGGGTTAAAACTCTGTACCCATGAGCAGTAGGTTGCTGGTTCAAATCTCATGGTCAATACAGTGATGTCACTGTTGGGCTCTAAGCACCGCCCTTAACCCAAATTGCTCCAGGGCCTGACTGACTCTGCTTTCTCAGTTGTACGTCACTTTGGATAAAGACGTCCGCTAAATGAATAAACATAGATTACAAGGGAACACTCAAAGGAAGAAAAAAACTGAAAATTCACCACAGTTGTCCTCAGGCACTCCATGATACAGCCTGCGACGGATATTCTCTTGAATGCACCTCGGGACGTGTATTTGCAGTTGGGTCTCATGTTGGAAGGAAACTTTCCATTCAGCTACAGACAATGGACAGCAGTCACTGACTTTAAACACCATGCAGCATTTTTTTTTACATTAATTCAATGTGAATTACATTCAGATAAACAAGAGAAATATGTAACTAACAACAAATATAGTCCCCGACCCTGCACAGGATGGGCAGGTGGGAAATCAAAATTACAACAATTTTATTATCCTGGAGGAAATTGTCTGTAGTTACAGACTGCACAGTACCCAGAAACAGACACAAATAGACAATAAACAATGCCACATACAAATTCTATATGAAAATGAATAAGTAAAGATATGGTATTAAATTAAGAGGGTGAGAATACCTCAGTACTGAGGTAACAAATACAAAGTTGCCTGTAATTATCGCACAAAAGAAAAACAGATAGAAATGTATATAATTAGGTAATATTGCACATGTGATTCACTGGTAGCACAATCTGATGGCTGTTGGAAGCAATGACTTCCTGAGGTTCTCAGTGGAGCATTTTATGTTGAGGAGTATATGGCTAAATGTGCTCTTCTATCCAACCACAACACTATACTGCTAAGAGGGTTGTCCTTGATTGACCCAAGTCTGGACAACATCCTCATCTCTGCAACAGTGTGAATTGTTTCCAATTCTTCCCCCAGAACTGACCCTGCCCTCCTGGTCAGCTTGTGGAGTCTGTTGGCATCCATCACCTTCACACTGTTAACCCAGCACACAACAGTGTAGAAGGTGGCACTGGCACTGATGGATGGATGGATGGATGGTAAAATAACAAATTTTAAATCTAAAAGTAAATTTAAAATCTCACCGGTTTGTCTTTGAAGAATGCACACTTGGGTTTCTCATCACAAGCGCCGCACTTTCCCTGATGAACAGGGAAAATATTTCATTTTAATCAAATTACATTTAAATACATCAAGACAAAGATATGGAATGCTTACCTTGGTTTTTATGGAAACCACCTTGTTACAGTAGTTTTTATGAATTTCTAAAACGTGAGGAATGCCCGTGACAATTCCATCTTTGGTTGCATTGAAGTTTCCACTGAGAAGAACGTCATTTGCGAAAATCTGCAAAAAAAGTTAAATCAAAATGTATACATAACCCCCCCCCAATAGGGAGACATGTTTTATCAGTCAGTAGCAATTAATGCATGAATGTACTGAGGAAAATTAGGGATTCATGAGTGAGATGTGGATCGTGTCCCATTCCCCATTAGTATGTTGTTCTGTACCTCGCCTTGATCATTAGCGTGAAACATCATTTGATAGGTGGAACCCAGCAGCGTAGCTTTCATGAGGCCATTTTTCAGGTCCTTCGGTGTGAGTACAGCATCGATAATAACATGGTATCTAACCAAATCTAAATCCTGAATGAAGATAAAACATTGTTTTTAAAACACCACCACCTTTCTTTGCTTTGTTTTTTTCCCCCAACATTTACAGATCGTGTTTGGATCATTTTCACAAGACAAAGTATGCTGATTTTCTTAAACATGAAAACATACCATTTGCGTGATATTTGTACTGTTGAAATACTGTTTGATGGCTTCATTTGTTGGTATGAGGATGGTGTATTTTTTCTCATAAATTACATTTGTCAGGTTGTAAAACTGGGGAGAAAAAAGGAAAGGTAACATCCTTACATATTGGCAATTAATTCTATCAGTAAATTACCATAATAATATAAAATCATAACAATCACCCTGAGAGACTGATAATTCTGCAGCATACTGCATAATATCTTTATAAATAAATGGAATGTAGCTCAAACTGAACTGCAGACAAGCAGGTCTGCTTATCAAATTAAAATCAAATCTAGTAGAAATCCAGCATATTGCAGAATCAGTGTGTTAATGATAATCCTGATATCATACCACAATTGCTTGTTGGAAGAGGCTAAATTCTGGGGTACTGTTAAAAAACTCCATCAAGCTGGGGGGGTCCGGTGGGATGTCCGACAGGGGGGGTCTTAATACCTGGAACCATACACAGCATGCACCTTAGGAATTATCCACTGAGAAGAACAAGTGAGTTTTAGTATAATGTTGAAGACCTGTTACCCTATCAATGATGTGGATAAAACCATTTGTGGCTTTTATGTCTGGTGCGACGATAGTGGCATTCTCCACCATGATCTCCTAAAAAGTTCACAATTACAAAATATTAATAACAATAACTGATGAAGAAAAAATGCAACCTTCATGTTACATTGCCAAAGCATTGACATTTCAACCAGTATGTGGTATTTAGTACACTGTCAGTTTTTGTACATGTATTTTGTATATACAGTTCTTCATGTTTCTCTACGACGAATTTTAATCTTACAGTTTATTATAAGAAGCCAATACACTGTTGTTTGTGCTTGTTTTACTTTGTTGTTTTTTTTTTCTCTAAATGAAATGTTGACCACCTTGATATGTAAACACGAAGCAAATTTCTTACCCCGCTTTTATTTTTTATTTCCCATTTTGTTTTCTCGTTGAGTGTTGACAATTTTGTGTTGACTCTCTGCTCCATGTCCTCAAGGGTAAATACACCGTCTAAAAAGTGCACCCTGGAACCATAAATAATTAAAGTCAGCCAAGTAGGACCCACTGTGCAAATGCCACCTAGGAGAACGCAATCTTAGACCTCTGAATTGCCTTTCACTCACTTAAGAAAGAATGGAAGTCTGAATGGGTCAAGCCAGAAGTCTGTCTCTGCTTTGCTTAAACTCCGAAAAGCCCTGTATGATGGCACCAGTGCCGTTACGTTTTCCAGGGTATCAAAAGCAGTGGATTTCTGCATGAGGGCACAGGCATTGGGTATCAGAGTGAGTTCATACTACAGGTATTTATTAACATTCTCCCTTTAGTACCACAAATTCATTTAAAAAATAAACTTGGGAACGTACCTGTATCAAGTTATAAAAATGAGAAAATTCTGTCCTCCAAACGAGTTCCTGAACAATACACATAAACAAACTTCATTAGATTGTTAAATAATATTAAAAAAGAACTTGCCTCAGGTATGTGTATTCCATTATGCAACATGTTTACACAATGGCTCATCTTCCCTTACAGTGTGTCGTTTCGTCACTTGCAAACGGGTTTATACAGGGATAGGTGCACAATAACACTAGCCCCAGCTGAAAGCTGATTGGTCGCCAGAATTGCACCATCCCCTGTCATTCACTGATTCAAAGGATATCATTGGCTAAGGATAAGGTTGGTTTCCCTGTATGCCCCCTCTTATGCTCCCTGTCACTACAGTATCTGAGTCAACTGTGGATGTGAGTCATGCATGAGCTGCCGATCTGAGTCAATTGTATTAAAGTATTAAACTATTCAAGTACTGGACTGTAGACCATCTGCCAAACTTGCAGCCTTATCAATTATAGAAACTTAAGGTCCATCTCATGTATTTGCATAAATTTTCATAAAAATGGCTGATTACCTTTAATTGTCTGTACTGACACTTGGGTTCCGTTGCTTTTGTATTTGTCTTTCAATGCTGGCGCATGCACGACACATCCAGGGTTTACATAGATCCTGTAGTGGCATTCCCAACAATAAGAAATCCTACCGTCACCTCAGTCACTCACCATAAATAAGTCACCATAGCACACTTTTCCGCTCCCAGAGAAGCCAGGGGGACAGGTACACACAGCTGTCCCATTCGACTGCAGTTTGCAAGCGGCCTAGACAGGGACAAAGCAGCAGGTCTGACCCGAAGTGAACATCTGCTGATGCAGGATAGTTATTACTAGATACGGCACTGATCCAATGCCATGTATCGGTATGGGGCTGTTAATGACAAAAAGTGTTGGATTAGACATGGAGGAGACATGGATTAACGGGTTATCCGGATTTAATTGCTGATGATTTGACAACATCCTGAATGTTTTGTTTATTATTTGACAATCATGGTTTTAATTATTTGCAAGTCATAAACTATTAAATGGGAATATTCTAGGACCTTGCCGATTGATGGCAGAAACCTGGAGACAACGAGTATGCCAAAAACATGAAAATGATTTGAATGACATAAAATCATATAATATATAAATATTAGTGATACATAATATTTGCTAGTGTAAGTGCACACTATATCTTTATTAAAAGTTTTGGCTTGGCTATTGCATGCATCTTGGTCTGGTTAACCAGCCTCGCTCACATGTTTGCTGTCTTTGTGACCATGGAATCTTGCAGTATATTTAAACTTTTCAGTGCCATGAAGTTTGCAATTTTAACAATGAGTCCAAAACGTAGTGCTCCCAGTGCTTACATTAGTAACTTTGTATGTACAGGAATATAATTTAGATATTTGCATATTATATAAAAAGGTCTTGATAAGAAATGACAATATAACTTGACATGCAAAGTATACATCACAGTGCTGCTTGTTTAAAAAGTACTAGACGTAATAAATAATAAATAAATAACTAGACATTTGTTATCATTCAGGCTAGCAGACTTTTGTGTTGAGGCTTTGGGGGGCAAGCATTATTATTTTCACATTTGGGGGCATCTCCCACCCCTAACCCTTGCAAATACGAAGGGGGTGTATTTTATGCTGAAGGAAGAAAAAAAGCAAAACTGAGTGCATGTCCATAAAGCTAGTGCTGATTTTTCTTAACTGCGAACACAGTAGAATGTATACAAACTTTGGTATTGTATTCTTTCTAAAATTTGGTTAATTACTACTTAAGAGTTTCATTTGTGCTCCATTGGATACATTCTATACTATACTTTTTGACTAGGAATAGTTAGTTGGGGTATACAGTAATGTTTTTTATGATTGATTTTCTTATTATATTTAATTTGACAACAGATTGCACGGTTTGCACCATTGTATATTTGTTTATTTTTGTTAAAGTTTTTACTGAATAAAACAAGCAAGCGCACATCAGCATAAATCATGTAGTGAACTAGCATGGCTTTTGTATGAGCAACGTTTCCATTGTATTTTCCCGGTCTTAGCAAACTCAAACAATGCAGCTACAACACTAAATGCAGACAGTTTGCCATCTCGGTTGAAATGTACTGATACAAATATATCACTTAATCCTTAGTAGTTGGTAAAGGGGGAAAAATACTGGATTGGTATCAGCAGATACTCAAAATTTTAAAATCGGTATCAGACCAGAAAAAATTACCTTGCGCCATCTCTAGTTATTACATGTAACATGGAATGATATGTCAAAAGAAGGTGATTCTGATTGTCTTGAGAATGACACATGCAATGTTCATCACTTCAGTGAAAATAAAACAGCCAAATGAAGAGCTGAAAGGAAAACATCTGACCCATTCGAAATATACACACCCCCACGGCTCCCTAACGACCCCCACCCAATAGGAGATTCCTACCAGAAGTGAATGTCTTGTTAACTGTTGCCATTTATACCGCAGCGCTGTTGAATTCTCAAATCTGATTGGTCAGAAAGGTGCTAATTAATTTTCTAGAACCGGCCACGTAATGCTAGTAAGGCAAATCAAAGTAGTAAATCAATGTGGTATTATAATACTTCATTTTAACTAATGGGGCTGAAAATTGTAGACATAGAACACAATTTAAAATGAATGAAAATGAAACCAAAACGTTTAGTAATTGGCAGAAAAAATGTTCTATTATTAAATGCATTTTCTGAGTAGAAACATAGCGAAATGTGTAGTGGCTGTGGTATAAGCAGGTTAACACAATCCAGGTTGTGTATTATATAATTAATTGCACAGCTGCAGAGGCAAGGAATCACTTGACACGCAGCAGAGTGCATTAACACTTACATAACTCTGCACATATTGCATGCATTTTCCAGCCTTTTGCAAATTTTTAGCTAGAATTGCTCAACTGCACAAAAAGGTCTTTATTTCTATTGGCCTCCCTATCTATCACACGTGTGTATGTGGTCCTCACTGTCAGCTGCTGTCAATATTGGTTTTATGTTGAACGCTAAAGTCAGGTTCTCTGTAGATGGTAATGCCTTCAATAGACAGAACCGATTCTCAGGTTTAATCTGATCAGCAGTATTTATTCTGGTGAGGTAAAATGGTGGACATCTCATACAAACCAGGTTATGGCAGCCTCCATTGTTTGTGCGGCAGGGGTTGATCAAGTCACATTTTTGCCCATCTCCCATGTAGCCAGACTTACACGTGCACTTGTTCTGAAAAATTCAAAGAATGTGGAGGGGAATGTCGCTTACACTGCCTGTGTATTGTACAACATATCCTGCACCATGCATGATAGTCAGAATCTCAGAATATTCAAACAAATAACAGTACAATAACTACATTTGTAGAACTCTAACTGATATTATAAATAATGATTTCTGTTTTGTTCATACAACCATATATCATCCACCATTAATAGGATGCCAGTTTATCAAAAGACACACATACATACACACACACACACTCTTGACCTATAAGCAATTTAGAGACACCAGTTAGCCTAGCACCATGCCAAAGGACCGTACGAAGAAGCCAGAGGACCAGAAGAAACCTGCATGACACAAAAAGAAAACGCAACCCCCCCCCCCCCCCCCCCCCCAGAAGTGCCACCATTATTTGTATTTGAGGAGAGAGAGAAAGAGAGAGATAAGGAGCGTGCGCTGATTACAGCACGTTGCTGCACCCACCACACGACGAACCACCTCAGGCATGAGAAGCTGAGGGAGAAGCTGTGGGGTGGATGGTACCTCAGCACCAGAATAATTCAAATGGAATGGAACAGTGTAAAGTTTTTCTCTGGTAGCTGGAGAGCCAATCCTGCCACCAGTGTCCAAATTTTCCCTCGAAGTTGGAGGACCTGCTTGCAGGGCTGGATGTAGATAAACGTCACACCCAGGACAAAATGTCCACGAGCAGGGTTAGAAAGTCTCATCTTGGGCCTGCCCACTAGCTAACATTTTGTGGTCAGATAGGCCTACTGTGTCCTCCTCTAACAATTTTCTTACAGGGTCTGCAAAGTCCCAACAATGCGTAAGAATGGCACCCTCGTTCTCACCATTTTAGACAGCGAATCACAGATTGGTGGATCATGGTTTCAAGTGGTGATAGATAAAGCCTAGTCAGTGTCCATGGGAGCAAGCAATTATCTTGGATCATTTAATCCAGCTTGGCTAATCCAATTCTCCCATGGCTTTGAAGAACCGAAATAACCATATCCACATTTAGACAATTCAGGATGAGTCCTCTGATCTTGGATGTTTTAAACCAAGTATTAAGAATACCTCACTGGGGATTCCTAAAATGGGGGAGAGAATTTTCAGATAATGTTTGTAAAATGTACAAAATTTTTAACTATGACTAGAAGCATTCGATTGCGATAAATTGGTGATATCTACATAGGAGAACCCCCTTCAATCGGTGAACTCTAACGAAGGGGACCCCCTCCCATCAGTGAACTTTACCGAGGGGGACCCCCTCCCATCAATGAACTCTACCATGGGACACCACCTCCAATCACTGAAATCCACTGAGGGGTACCACTTCCGATGTGAGAAATCTATCGAGTGGGACTCTACCCCCATTCAGTCAGCAAAACTGGGGGCTGAGTATGGCTGGCACTGTTATTTTGGGGGTCGTGGGAACAGTAATGTAAATGTACTACATAACAGATTCTTCGGAAGTGGAGGGGTGAAGGTTTTGCGATGGGTGGTGACACAAGGAGTGCTAAGTAGGAAATGGAGGAAATCCAGCTGGTCCCTGAAGATGCGTACCTGACCGGGGCCGGTGGGCTTGCAGTCCGCCTGGGGGTGACAGTCCCCTCTGCCATTCAGGAGGCAGTTGTTTATTTCAGTGCAGACCAACCCGTCGCCCGTCCAGCCTTCATTGCAAATACACGAGGTGTTCCCTGGGCCAGCATGTACACACTGGGCCTGGTGGGGGGTGGTGGGGGGACACAGATACAGCCTGATTGGTGCGAATTAAAAGAAACAACAGCAGCGGGTGCTATTTTGTAACGTACGGCTGTATGAATTTACATTTAGATTACAGCCGCCCCTGTCAGGTTTGAGGCAAGGGTTGCTAGGGAGACAGGAGTATCCATCGCCGTCGAACCCTGGTTCACAGACGCAGCTGCGATTCACAAAATGTGGAAATGGCATTAGAGAATCATGGTACAGAGGGACATAACCACAGCCATTCCGATTTGGAACGAATGTTGTCTAGTCACTGTGTAAATGTACTATGTGAAGTACAGTACTGTGCAAAAGTCTTAGGCAAAGAAATTGTCTAAAAGCTACAGCATTTATCTGGGTAGTATGTACACATTTGCTCAGACAAAAGAACAATTTAACATTAGATCACATGCAAATTAACAGGAACGCAATAAAAACCAACAAGAATTTCTTCTGGTGTTGGATGGCTAGATAAACATCACTTCAGTTCACAACCTCTCCCCACGGGCACCTGAGCCATTCCGTGTATTTGTTTAATTTCACCACCAGCTCTCTTATTTTACTACCTTAATTAGTTAAATAACTTGACGTATTTATTAGTTAACAATGATTGATAGTGGTCAGGTCAAAAACTACATGGGTATATATTGGATGGTTCCCGCAAATACTAGGGTGACTTTAGGAGAGGTTTTGAAATGGCTGCCACACTTTGACAGACATAATATCACAGTTGCACACCAACACAACATCATTTTCTTTGCTTAAGACTTCTGCACAGTACAGTAAATTGTAAAATGCAGCAGCATTGGGCTCAGGTAGATGATCTGCCATCCCAGATGTACACATTTATCTTGATGACCTGACAATAAAGATCTGTTGGTTTTGACGTGAACTTGCCCTGATGTCCCATTCTCGAAACGATGGCAATAACCATTGGGGTGACATGTGGCAGAGCATTGCGTGAGCTCCTGCTCACAGAAGTCACCATGGTACCCCTCCTGGCAGGACCCTGCCCGACACACCCCATTGCTGCTCGGCCTGTTGTCACAATCTCCATGCACGCATCGGCAGTCTGTGAACAGATGCCACACGCACTCATTGACTGTCAAACCATGCCGTATTCTTAGTGGTGACCTAATGCAGCTACATCTATCTCACGTACCTTCATTACAGTTCTCTCCATGCTTTGTCGGGTCAGAGCAGAGGTGGCAAGCAATTCCTGTGAAGCCTGGGATGCATTTGCAGGAGCCATCGCCATTAATGCCATCATCGCACTTTGGGAAAACAAGTCAGAGTTTCCAGACGGACAAACCAAAGTTACCACCACAACACAAACAAGTGAGCCTAGACTAGATACAGTTATACTTGCTCTTGCCACAGAATTCAAATAGGCAGAAACTCTCAGCTCAGTATCTTTACCCAGATACGGTCGTAGTCTTACTTACAGTCCCTTTGCCATAACAAGGGGTTTCAAAACCACCAATGCAAGGTTTACAGTCAGGTCCATAGAAGCCTGGGCAGCATTCTGGTCGCTAGGGAAACATAAGATGGGCCAAGCCTGTCACTAGAAATCAGTGCTGCGAAAAAACCCCAATGTTGGTCAGAATCTACCAAGCAGAAGTGTCATGCGGTATTTATCGTGAACAATAAGGTCACGGCAAATGCAAGTCAGGCAATGATGTTAAAGCACAAACAGAGGGCCTACCACTCGAGTCATATTGCAGTATTTAGCACAGCCCCCACTGCTGAGCACCAGGAAGACAGGAGAGGTTAAGTATTCACAGTCTCTTCGATAACTTGTCTGTAGAAGCAGTAGGAACATTGATGGTGCATGGTATAAGTCAAGTCACGTCACTTTATTGATATCTCACACAGATTAAATGAGAATGAGACATTTACAACAAATGACCACTGACAATAAATACTGGAGGGGTAAATTAAAAAATAAAAATAAAACAAGACAACAGTACACAACAATAACAATGAATCACTGCACAAAAGTCCAAGTGTATTTGGTATTACCAGTTCAGTACTTCCAGATGGACAATGAGTATCATGCAGGTGACTGCATCTTGTACAGGTTCCCTAAAAAAAAAAGCATGGAAAAGTACTTCTATGAAGACAAAAGCTATTTAACACTCTGAAAGTTCACATGCGGCATCACAGACCACAGCCAACACAACCTACCTCAAGTATTTGACTCTCATTCTTATCACACCTGTGTGGCAAAATAGGGACGATGGATGGAGGGATGAAGACACCGTCAATGACATGGATGATTCCATTTGATGCTACAATTTCTCTGTAATCTAAATTGATCTTTTTTTCAGTCAGAAAGATTCTTGCCTGTTGGAAAATAAATGCAAGAGATTATATAAACCTCATGCACTGTATTTCAGTTTCCGAAGGGCACTTGTAAAAATGCCTCCTCTCTCCACTGGGAAATGAATAAGTGAGAATCTCTGTAATATCCATGACGTGATGTGATCAGATTGATGGGTCATTGACCTACATTCTTGGCAATGTTAACTGTGATGGTCTCATGGGCCATGGTCTGGAAGTCTGTCATGGTAGCCAGCTGTTCCACTGTAACCTGGAAAGAGAGGAAAATGGCTCAAAATTAATAGACATTATGCATTCTTTTATCAAACGGCAACCATTTTCATCAACATTTTATAGCATCCAAAGTTCGATCAACATTTTCCAAGCCTGTAAAATTTCAAACATAAAAACATTTCTATGGATACCAATGAATATAATTCCTCATGGCAGTGTTCTTTAACACGTCAATGTATGAAATATACCCAATATAATTAATGACCATTATATATCACACAGCAGTTGATTTTCTTTTAATGCATTATCATGCATTATGTGTCATGCAATCTCATCTTGGGCCTTTGCTGAATATGCTCATTTCCTAATTGGGTTGTCACCACTGATAGGAATGAATAAATTAATATTGATCTCCTGCATAACTTACAGTAGCTGTATTCAAATCCCTTGTTTAAGAAGCCTAATATGCATCTAGAACATAAGAACATAAGATATTTACAAACGAGAGGAGGCCATTCGGCCCATTAAGCTCGTTTGGGGAGGACTTAACTAATAGCTCAGAGTTGTTAAAATCTTATCTAGCTCTGATTTAAAGGAACCCAGGGTTTTAGCTTCCGCTACACTAGCAGGAAGACTATTCCATACTCCAACTACACGCTGTGTAAAGAAGTGCTTCCTCAAATTTGTTTAAAAATGTTCTCCCGCTATCTAGCAGCCTGTCTTTCTATAGGCTGATTACAATCTTTCCATTTTTATCATGAGTCTGAAAGAAATTTTGCTAGTCTAGAGCTCTATGCTGTCGTCCAGTAATATGTCTCATTTTGTCAAAGATCTGGCCACAGAGCTGCTTCTCAGTACCATCACGCAATCATTCACAGCTGGGCTGAGATTAGCTATTCAGTATGTCAGGCTAGCCTCATAACTGCACAGATTCTCTGCCTCACATCTTTGTATTACATTACCTTGATTTACAGTAGTCCTTAGAGGTCTTATCTATAGAGTCTTACCCAAACCTACTGAAATAGCTTCCTTATTTTTTTATTCCTACCTCTCATGCTATAATAATACGCCTACCCAATCCCTGTCAAAGAAAACCCCTGCTGGGCAATAGCCCAAGCTGAAAGCTGATTGGCCGCTGGAGTGCCCCCTTCCCTGTAACTAACCATTCGAAAACGTACCATTAGTTATTGATAAGGTTGGCTCCTCTTTATGAATTATGGCCCCTGTTATGCCCCTCCACCTTAAAAAAAATTCTAGCATCACACCTGCCAATGAACCCTTCAATCATGGTCCAATCCTAAAAAAGACTCACACAGTCCTTCATCTTGCTGCTGCACTTTTCTAAACTTGATGTATGGTATTTCAGTTGGAGCACAGAACAGTTTTTAAAATGCTTATCACACTTATTCAGCGGGTGGCCAATTAAAGTGTGTTCAAAGCTGGAATATTTACCGCTGCCATGGAGAAGATGTGATGCTTCAGAAGCTTCTGAAGCTTGTCTTTGGCCTGCAGCAAGAGAACCAACATTATTGGAGGCAAGTCCAGGTCACAAGTATCATTTGAAATCAGATGATTTTTGATTCCTTAATCAAGATTAGACACATCCCTAGTTTGCAGAATCACTCAAGGCAGGTAGAAGGTCAGAAGGAAAGTTATTACAGATTACCATCCATCATACCTATCAAATAGCACCGATGACCCTTGACCTTCTCACCTGTGACAGCATGTATATAAAACTCCCATCCCTGGCACGGTCTATAGCCTCGTTTGTGGGGACAAACACGGTGAGGGGCCCAGGACCCTTTAATGGCATATCTGCACCACAGTTCTGCAGTACCAGTGAAACATGAGTTTCAATTAATTGGCTTGTAATCATATGAACACATATGACCATCGTATGAACACAGCCACTACTAAACAAAGAACAGTGCAGTCTATAAGTTGACTTTAAGTCTATAAGTGCATAAGTATATTCTTTTGGTAACACTTTACTTAAAGAAGTCATCATAATGCATTATAGATACCTTCATAATGCATTATAATGCATTCGAAAAGTATTATACACATGGCTATAACTATTTATAAAAAGGCATAACACATTATAGCCATGTTTATTATGCATTATGAATGCCATTAATAATGCACTATAGATACCTTCATAATGCATTATAATGTTCAGCATAAGAATTAATAAAGCTGTATACTGCATTATGAAGGTACTTGTATAAATAGGGAACATTGTATAAAAATAGCTATAATTCCTGTTCACATCCTATCCATAGTATTAAATTATATCCGACAGACTGCACTTTACAGTGAATATAAAAAGTCTACACACCCCTGTTAAAATGCTTTTTGTGATGTAAAAAATGAGACCACAATAAATCATTTCAAAACTTTTCCCACCTTTAATGTGGCCTATAACCTGTACAATTCAATTGAAAAACAAACAAATCTGTTAGGGGGAAAAATAAAAAAAAAAAAACATTCAATAAGCTGGTTGCATAAGTGTGCACACCAATAAATAAATACTTTGTTGAGGCATCTTTCGATCTAATTACAGCATTCAGTCATTTTTAGTACACACCTGCCATCCGTTAAAGTGACTTTGATTAACCCCAAATAAAGTTTAGCTGTCCTAGTAGGATTTTCCTGACATTTACTCAGCTGCATCCTACAGCAAAAGCAATGGTTTGCAGAGAGCTTACAAAGCATCAAAGGGATCTCATTGTTAAAGGTATCAGTCAGGAGAAGGGTACAATTTTTTTTTTTTCACTGCATTTGATAAACCATGGATCACAATGATGACGGACATCAAGTGGAGAAAACATGGGACAACAGTGATGTTCCTGAGAACTGGATGTCCCTCCAAAATTGATTAAAAGACAAGACAAAAACTGGTCAGGGAGGCTGTCAAGAGGTCTTCAGCAATGCAACACTAAAGGAGCTGCAGAAATTTCCGGTATGAACTGGTTGTGTACTACATGTGACAACAATCTCCCATATTCTTCATATGTCTGGACTATGGAATAGGGTTGCAAAACAGAAGCATTTTCTTACAGAAAAAAACATCCAGGCTCAGCTCAATTTTGCAAAAATAATACACCATCTCCCAAAAGGAGTGAGAAGATGTATTATGATCTGATGAAACCAAGGTTGAGCTTTTTGGCCACAATTCCAAAAAGGAGTTGTGACCCCAAGCATACATCCAAATCAACAAAAGAATGGCTTCACCAGAAGAAAATTAAAAGTTTTGGAATGCGCCAGCCAGAGCCCAGACCTAAATCCAACTGAAAATCTGTGAGGTGACCTGAAGTGGGGCGTGCACAAGAGATGCCCTTGCAATCTCACAGATTTGGAGTGCTTTTCCAAGGAAGAGTGGGCAAATATTGCCAAGTCAAGATGCGGCATTCTGATAGACTCCTACCCAGAAAGAATGAATGTTGCAATTAAATCAAAAGATGCTTCTACAAAGTAACTGTTTAAGGGTGTGCACACTTATGCAACCGGCTTATTGTACATTTCTTATTTTTTATATTTTCCCCCGTATTTTTTGTTTTGCAATTCAATTGTACAGGTTTATAGGTCACATTAAAGGTTGGAAAAGTTTCAAAATTATTTATCACGGTCTCATTTTTTTTACATCACAAAAAGCATTTTAACAGTGGTGTGTACACTTTTTATACCCACAGTATATAAATATTATTTCACTTCAAATCCATTGTAATATATAATATGTCACTGTCCAAAAACTTAAGGACTGCACTGAATATTATAAAACTTATTATGCACTGTATTTGAAAACATCATTTATGCAAAACAAAAGAGAAAATACGTGAAATAATTTTCACACATAAGAATTTAATACACAGCTCAGCATCTTTAGTAATGCGGTGTAAGTCTGGAAACGATGCCATGCACCTATACTTAATTTCCAGCTAAGAGGTACTTACATCTACTAATGACTGAAAACGGTTGAAATCATTTTCTGAAGCAAGAATACTCCCGATGTTCATCTTAGCATACTGAAAATGAAGACATTCATAAAATAAACACTAGACATGAAATCAAGTCACAACAAAGTCAATAAGTTCAGAATAAAAACCATACCTTCTCATCAATATTCCCATTCGGGTACGATTTGATGATTGGCTTGTCAATGATATGGATAATCCCATTGGCTGCCGGGAAGTCACTGTGCACTACACTGAAATCTTGGAATGAAGCCTGTGCAATGGTGAATTTCTGTTAAACAAAAGGACAAAATAATTATATCGGAGTATCCTGCACACACATTTCATATCTTCAAAATTGCCAGCTTGTTTACTGTCTCAGAGTACCTTGTTGTTCTGGAAATTAATAGATTTTCCGGAAAGCAGCCAGTATTCCTTGCTTTGCAATTCACTCATGAGATACTGCCCAAGAATTATGTGGTTCTTGCAAAAGACAGCATCTGGGACATCCTTGAGGCACAAAAAGAAGAGCAGAATTCACAAAAGTAAGTAATGTACAGGGGAAGTGAAGTTAAACACTGATGGAGAAATAGTGAATATTTCATTATAATATAATTATAATGTACATTATAATATAGTGATTGTTTCATTATAACAATTAAGGTCCAGTTTGATGTTAAATTGTTACATGTGCAATGTAAAGCAAATGAGAAATGTTACGCCATAAGAACCATAATATTTAAAGCGTTTATGAAGTTCTATGATACAGTGTCACTCAAAGGTAAGTTAACTATGTCCACTGTAGAGGAAGCAGTTTAAAAATGTGGGGGGGATTGAAACCATGGTAAGTCTACCTAAATGTGCATGTCTTTCAAAATTATCCCACAGAATATAAGAAATGTAGACTTCTACAGGCCTCCCTGGCTGCCACCGATATGCAAGTTTATATCTCACCAATACAACACATCACCATGGCAATGCACCAGATAATCAGCATGGGAGACAGATATGGGGCATACAATGTAAACTGAATAATAATGAGATAAATGGGAGAAATGGCTAGGTAGGATCTTCACTTTCAAAAAATAACATTGTAGAAATAAGCATCTAAATGATCTTCTGGACATTTGAGTTAATCCTCTTGACCACAGCTGATAATGTTAGTTTTGATCTAAACAACTCCAAAAATAACTCTAAAGTTATCATAATTATCATACAAGGAGGTGTTAGGACTTTAGTTTGGTGCTATGTTTGGCCTATAGGATAGGCACTTAAAAACTTGATGAGTTATATACTGGTATTCTGAAGTATTATGTCAAGCTCTGAGTTGATGTTCGGGTAAAATGGTTCTGCCAGAGTGACAAATATCCTAAACATTCTATTAAAATGACAAAGGAGACAGTTTATGATAAGGTCTTTATGTAGCCCTCAGCCCAACAGGAATGCTAAAAGAAGGTTTTTCATTGGTCATTCATGCAAGTCAACCTATATATTTTGAGCAGGTGAAGCAGATCTTCAAACAAGAAACTGCACAAAAAAATGAGGTTTACTTATATAATATTTTACTGCAGTAATAACCACTAAAGGATGTGAAACCATATACAGTAGTTTCCAGATACCCTCATCAAATACTGAACTTTTACGATTATTTGTCCAAGTCAAATAGAACATGAAGGATTCACATTCTTTCAAACATCCGAGTCTTTTTTAAGTCAAGAAATAGTTCTATGAAGGCCAGAAAAACAAAACATTGCAATCTAAGTAGTGAACCATCCACATAATATTTGATAACTGGTACATAAACTGCACTTTCAAAATGCCTTTATAATGCATTCCACAGGGGAACATTCAGTGCCCCTTCATAATGTATTCATAAAGCATTCACAGAACATTCATAACGCTCATTTTCAAAAAAGGGGATAGAAGTAATTTGTCAAACTATAGGTCAATCAGTCTAACTTGTATAACTGGTAAAGTTATGGAGGCTATAATCAAAGAGAAAATGGTAGATTACCTGGACTC
>JAODLC010000113.1:19775169-19804786 GCA_026781145.1 Hippopotamyrus pictus
CTGAAGTAACTATTTGGTTGAACAGCATCCAAACCTGTTAGAATCTTATATACCTGGATCATGTCCCCCCTCAGTCTTCTTTGGTTGAGGCTGAACAGATTTAGCTCAACTAACCTTTCTCCTTGGAAAATGACCATGATCGATTTTACCTCACCAAATAAGCCTGGTTTAAATAGAGAACTTAACTTATCTTTCTAGTTAACGTACTGTAACTAACGTTTACTGTACCGGCCTCAGAAGGACAATGGTAAGTAATTCAACTTATAAAGACGTTAGCTTGCATTAGTAGATGAAACACTGAAACAAATAAATGAAGGTTGTAAAATAACACATTTTCAACAGGTTACTTAGTTACCAATGCACAACGAACACAATGAACAGGTCATTCACTCAATTAGAATGAATGACGCAACTGACTGGCAAACCTGCCTTTAGCGCCGAGGTGGTTGAAATTGTACGGTCCACATTAGGGGTGTTTGAAATCGTTTTACATAACCTCACCTTGTAGGAAAATTTTATCTTTTTTTTTTTTTTTTTTTTTTTTTTACAACAAACGAAAAATGGTAGTACCCCCCCAAACTGCTATTTTTGTCTCTTTGGGGGGGTCTGGGTCTTGATCGGGGTACCCCCCAGTACCCCCCGTAATTCGAACCATGGTTCTGATGTGATGCTGTGGGGTTGGTCAACAGGACTAATTATGTTTATGCTTTGCATTTAAATCGTGTAAGTCAATATGTGTCTTCGTGTATTTATGTTGATAATACATGTTGTAGCTGTTTAATACTTACAATAGAATGCACGTTTCCTCAGTATGTAACCATGGATGTTGTTTAAATTGTTGTTTTTCTTGTCTGTGCTGCTAGTATTAAACTAATAGTGGCTGTTAATAAAGGCAGCATTTTCCATTTCAAAATGCTGTCATTTCCTTTATTAAAATGACTCACACACGTGCTACAATGCATTTATTTGTGCTCCCTCCCCCAAGTTGAATGGGGGGGCAGTGTCGAGTAGGAGGGGTTTATCATGAGGGGTAGGAGAAGTGTATGGTTGGGGCTAAAGAATCAGATAATAACAGTTATAAACCTCTCCCATACTCCTCTATGCCTCCATATTGTTAAGTATGCCAAAGTATGTTCTCGCTGACTTGATTGATTTGTCTGTACTGTACATTGTGCGAAGTATACAGCCAAATTAACACTGGATATAACCCACTTTTACCACCAGAACGAATTCAAGAATAGAAAAGTTGTATTTTCAGAGAATATTTCCTGCACACCACTTCTGTACTGAACTGTTATTTTATCACTTGTGGCTTTTCTGTTAACTTTAACAGGTCTGGCCATTCTTCTTTCATTAACAAGTTTTTTCCGCCCCATAGTATTGCCTCTGACTGAAAGTTTGTTCTTCATCACACCATGTAAACTCTAGACACTGTAGTGTGTGAAAATCCCAGGAAAGTGGTTATTCCTGAGACGCTGGATCATCACACTTTGCACAGCACATTCTAAATTGCTTAGATCACATGTATCAAACTCAAGGCACGCGGGCCACATCTGGCCTGGTGTACAATTATACCTGGCCCGCAAGATCATTTTATATATCTTTTTTTTTAATGGCCCGGTGATGTGAAGTGCCAATAACACACAAACTACAAATCCCCTAATGCATCGCAAGAGCTGCCTTACCAAATGATAGGCTACCTGCGATCATTCCCGCGTCAATTACGTCAGATCAATCAAGTGTCTCTTAATGTATGCAACCCTAATTTCAAGTCAAATCTAGCCCCTAACAATGGCCAAGAGAAAAGTTGATTCTGAAAACAGACCCTTTCAGAACCGGTGGGAGGTTGAGTATATGTTTACTGACATTGCTGGTAAACCCACGTGTCTTATTTGTGAAGCTAATATGACTGAGAGAGAATCTCCACACCACAGACCCTTACCCCAAACATAAACTTGTTGACAAGAAAAGATGCCAAGCATCCAACTCTGACAGAATAACATAAAAGCAAAGAAAACGGAATGCTTTGATTTGTTTTTATTTTAACTTTCACTTCAAACCACAATTTTTATTGATGTTTTCAGGGTTTTTTTGTAGCATATTCATATTTTGAACTTGTACAATTTTGACGGGAGATATTTTTATGGAGAGCAAAATATTTTAAGTTATTTTAAGTTTAAGTCTATTTATTTTGGAATAATATTGTATCCTGTCTGTTTCAATTCATATTTATGTTCAAAAAAATGTTTAGTTTTAGTCTTTTCAATAAATGTTTATCCTGTTCGACCTAAAGTTCGCTTTGAGGTTTGACACCCCTGGCTTAGATCGTAATGTGTATCCAACCAGCAGTGTTGAAGTTACTCAAAAAAGTCATCTATTACAGACAGAGGTGGAAAGTGCAAATCCAGATCAAGGTTTTGTTTCAATCAACCATTTGAGCATAAAGAGTCACAGTCACTGTTACCTGAACAGGTGGTGCCAGTCCTCTTAAACCCAGGGAGGCATTCGCATGTTGCACTTGCACCATTACCTTTGCAGTAGGAGTAGGCTGTACAGTTTGCGCAGGATTGGCTCACTAGATAGTGGACAAAAAGGGGGGTTGAGGGGAGTCCTTTGACAAAATTGATAGAAATCCAGCAGCAGTTCCTATATGAGGAAGCCCGGTGAGTCGTAATGTGTCATGTGACACTGAGCATAAACATGAGCAGAAGGAAGTTAGCAGTAATTGCCATTCTACTGTTATTCTAACTACCACAATGCAGGCTTGCAGAGGTATAAAGTGCAGCCAGGAAGTGTGTCTGGCCAGGTAACTTGAAAGCTCTTTTTCTGGGCTCAGCTCAGCTGCAGCCTTACTTGTTAGCATAGCTAGTTCTAATACTGAGATGCCACTGAAGTACCTGATTATCTGTATCCCGTGTGTTAAATTAGGGCTGCACCTAAGCTCTGTGGGGGGGATAGACCTCTGGGAACAGGGATGAGGAGCCCTAATGTAGAGCCTATATCTGAACGCTCTTCAAATGTGTGCTGTGTTTTTTCATTGCACTCCTTGTTTGCTATCAGAGCAGACTGCTATATATCTCCCATGAAAAACAGCTTAATTCAACCAGGACATGTTATCCTGTTCATTCTCATTGGCATGTACACCATCAAAACAAACAATGGCTGATGGGGGAAGCATTCACCTTCCTGACATTTAGATCCAGTGTATGGAGGCTGGCAGTAACACTGTCCATCTCCATTGGGACCGGAGTTGCATTGCCCTTTATTGGAACAGGTGCACTCTCCAGTGGAAGTAGATGGAAACAAAACAACGCAATCACAAAAAATATTATTAGTAATTAGTAATAGCCCTGGGTTATTGTATAACAGCATACATGTAGTTCAAAGTTGATGTGTTATCTGCCTTGCTTGTATGTTGCTTTGCAGAAGAATGTCTGCCACACAAATGTGAAATGTAAATGCAAATTTACCAGAGGCACACTGGGAACCATAAACATCTTGCTTCTTACAGTGTTCGCATGCGAAGCCAGTTACTCCTTCCTGTAAGGTCATAACCATTAAAGTAAATGAAAACTACGTCAAGAGACAACTTTGCTTTACATAACACTCTTGATTATGGTGTACAATAATTCAACCACCTCATTACCCATCAAGTATAACCTAAAGCATCCAGGTTCATTTGTTGTGATCCATCAATATTTACCTCGATGTACTATACTACCCTACAAAGGTAAAACACAGTAACTACACTGACAGTCACACTGACAAAAGAGGCTTCAAAGTTTTTTGACTGTCCACCCATATGTTTAATAATTAAAAAATATATATTTATGAAATATCTTAGATATTTTGTTATGAGATAAAACAGAAGTATGGATTTCGTAAAATATGCAGATGAGGTGTTTTATACCGCTGTATAGCGATGTACTATCTATCATTTCGGGTAAAAGTCACTTACATTACAAATGCAGGTTCCATTTCCTGTCATCCCATCCATGCATGAACCATGCCAGTTACACATCCTACCGGAAACGCTAGGACACGCTGGGGAGAAAAACAGGATGCACGTTAGCCCTGGCTGGTAAAGTCACAGTTCAAACAAGGATGACCAAATCATAGAAACCTAGCAGCACTCACGAAGACAGAGAGGACCCCAAAAGTTGGGACAGCATTTGCGGACCGTGACCTGGGTCTCACAGTAGTGCCGGCAACCAATTGGGAAAACCATCCCATCGCCAATTGCAACACCATAACTGAAAAGATAGCAAAAGGAGAAGGGCAGGTTTGTAGTCACAAGGTAAAAACTGGACATGAACTCTGAATCTAGGTCTTCATGCTGAAACATAATACATTCATGAAAAAGTGATGATTAGAGAACAGGGTCAGACAGTTTCTCTGTAGTGATTGAGGTTAAGGGCCTTGCTCAAGGGCCCAGCAGTGACATCACTCTGAAAGCCACAGGATTTGCCACAGGAACCAGCCATCTTCCGATCACATGTCCAGAGTCCCAACCCACAGAGCTGCATGAAGCCCAAATCACACGCATGTCATGCACAGTGATGCTTGGTCATCAAATTAATATCTTGTGGCAACGTATTCTGTCACAAAAACTGCTACACTGTGTGAAAAAAATAATTCTGGCAAAGTAAGTGTCAGTAAATACTACTAGCACATCAGGGCCCAATCAGACAGAGATAGCCTTTCCGAGGTGGACATTTCTAACAATGTACCCGCAGCCTTTGATTCCCATGTCCGTGGTGATCTTTCTGGAGCCACTGGGGCAAAGCATGCTGGGAGATGCAGCACAGGAAGTGCACTGTGTATAAAAACGCTTCGTGCTCAGCTCATCACAGCGGTTAGCAGCCGTCTGGAAGAGAGAATGAGACAGAAGTGTTGGGTTACGACACTGACTTTCATGTCCATTGTGGGTAGAACTGGTTTCACTACACTTCTTGGCACTGAAAGATTGTTATTCCAAATGACACGCTGCAGCTTTTATTTCCTGTTTTTATATTATTGGTTTTTGAATAGATAGATAGATAGATAGATAGATAGATAGATAGATAGATAGATAGATAGATTTTCTTAATCCCTGATGAGTAATTAAGGATAGAAAATAATACAAAATATAAACAATATATGCATTACAATATTACAATAAGGATTTATGTGATTGAACAGCATGATTTGATACTCATTCCATATTGTATAAAAAGTTGGCTGCCTAAAGATGGATGAGACAAAATAACCAAAAGAAAAATGAAAAAATAATTTCCTTTGTTTTTCTGCAAAACACAGGGATTTTCTATCCTTTAATCAAACCATAATTAAAAGGGAGAGAAAATCAGACACAATCAGAACAAAAACACAAGCCAGATGTAATATTTTTAATATTAATACAGCTGTGAAACACACCATTTAAGTGGTAATCTTTAAAAAGATTATCCACCAACCCATCCATCCATCCATCCATCCATCCGTCATGCACAGGGTTGCAGGGTACTGTACCTCATTCTACATAAAATTTACATTTTTCCTCATATTCTCATGCTTCAATTGCATTTTGCCACTATGACCATTGTCTCCTGCCTGATGTGAATTATAGAACCAGTTGATTCACTTGATTCTCTTCATGAAGAAGGATTTCAAGTGATTCCAACATTATACTATCAAAAATGTATGATTCAGAATTGTCTTTACACTTACCTCCTGGAGCTGAGCAGAACGGGTCATCATCAATCCCAGAACGATGAAGAAGAACATTTCTTTCTTATCTTGTCAGCATGCAGTTTGTTTTCCATACAGTTTGGGCAACAGACAGAGTGTGGAGAAGTGGAACCACTCCTCAAGACACCCTTTAGGCTAGAGTCAGAGACCTTGTAGTCCAAAATGTTGAAAGATGTCTTTTAAGTCTAACTGTGCATTGCTTAGTTTGTCCGGTGTTATGTCTGGTAGATGCTGAGTCGTACTGTACATGTGATGACTTTCTGTGAATTGCAGGAGGAGATTTATGGGGAAATGTTGCAGGTTTCCTCTTCTGTAACATCTCTGTGACAGACCGGATATCCTTCCAAGTCAAATAGCTGGAACAACTTGGCACAGGGTATCAACAGGACATACGAGATGTCAGCTATTTGTTACCCAGAAATAAAACTTAATTTTCTTTGCACAGTGGTTCAAGGCTTTCACTTTGTATTCTAATTTTCCCATTTCCCTTGTGTTTTCTTATACGTCTAAGTAATTAAACTCTCTAGACAATTATTTAAGTGAATGAAAATAATGGCTCTACCACAAAGTGAAGTAACCGAAAATTTATTTCCATGGTTTGTATTGTTTATAGTGTTTATATAATTTATGTAATGTTGTATTTATCTATACAAATTTAGTCTCAAAGAGGAAAGTGATATAAATTCGCTCTTCATTAGCATCAATGTTCTCTATTCATATTTGACAAAATTATTTAAGATAAGGTTTAATGTAATATTTACATTTGCATTTATTCATTCAAGCTAATGAATTAAGAACACTGACAAACAAGGCTGTGTTAGCCTCCACTGTGTCTCAGACTGCAAAACTGCTCCATCATCAGTCCTGAGGTTTCCATAGCCAAAGTTCACTTCCTCGTGTTTATCTTACCAGCTCAATGTATTATTTGGATGATTAAGGAAGCGACCTAAGCTCTTAATGTCAATGGACTAATTCTGACGGCTGAGCTTGCACTGTGGTAATTAGGTGTTAAATACAGGCCTCCTGTAATGTTAAAATGAGCCATTGTTTCCACTTTTATACACTGCTAACTACGTGTGATTCCTTGATTCAAGAAAAGAGAGGTAACAGATTTTGTGTCAAACAGCATGTAAATAAAAAGGAGTAATTAAAAATGCAACTGAGAGGAAAAAAAAAAGTTTAAGAATTATGTGGATTTTTGCATGAATGGCTAAAACTAATTAGATATTCAAGTCATAACAATGAGTAGGAGTGGGAGTCATTCAAAGGTCAGTGAAACAAGTTACAAGGACCCCTAAGGTGACAGTAAAGCAACTTCAGGCGTTTCTTGAAATACCCGATATCATCTGAATTCATGTTTCAACCATAAGAAAAACACTGAACACGACCAGTGTTCATGCTAACTTACCATAGAGGAAACCAATTTTCCCAGATATCATTTCTACCCTTCTTGTGTTTGCTAAAAGTCACCTGGATGTTCCATATCACAGCTGGACCAATGTTCTGCGGAGAGGTGAGAAGACTGATTTTTTTTTCTTTTTTGGAGAAAACAAAACATTGGAGATCAGACCTCATTGCACCCGTGATAGTGGTATAGGACTGCTTTGCTGCCTTATTGACCTTGGGTGACTTCATCAATAAAGGGGCTAATGGATTCTACAGAAGAAGTCATCTGTCTGTAATGTAAAACTCAAAATAAGTTGTGCCATGCAACATGAAATGCAGAAGTAAACAGCAGGTTTCTGTTCTTCAAACAGAAGAAATTCCATATTATAGACCAGCCAGGTCACAGTCTGGAGTTTCATCCCATTCAAATGTTATGGTGTGATCTGAAGCAAGCCAATGCCGAGACATACTAAACACATACGTTAAGTGAAACTATTTCATATAGAGTAATGGGTTAAAATACCTCCAAACTGCTGTGTAGGTCTGAGCAGCATATGCAGAAAATAGTTGGTTGAGGTTATTGCCAATAAAGAAGGTTCCAATAGTATAAGGGCTCACATATTTTTTCATCACTGACCTTGGCTGTTCAAACAAATTGTTCAATAAAGCACTGCAAAATGAAGAAATCTGGACTGTTCCCAAAGGTTCACAATCTATTTCTCCAGCTGTATAAAACCATAGTACTAATCAATTCAATTCAATACAATACAATTCATTTTTATATAGCGCCTATAACAAGTCGTTCCAAGGCGTTTTAGATTCAAGAGGGATTTATTGTCAATACAGTAATATACATAGTATACAGTGTATCGAAATGCCGTTTCACCCAGTCCTCCCCATGGTGGTTAGAATATAAAATATTGAAAAATATAAACAGAGATTACACACTTAAATACCTGAGAGCTATAAAAATTTCTGTACACACTTAAATACCTATAAAAATTATAAAAATCTCTGTACATTAAATAGGGACAGCAGGACGACATAAGATGTTTCAAAAGTGACAATATGTGTGCATTATACTGTAGTTTCCAGGATATTGTAAGACAAAACAGAACAGGACAAGACAAAAACATGTGCAGAAATGTCAGATGTACAAAGTAAGCATGGAGGTAAAATTGTGCATATTTGTGAAAATTGTGCATACATGTGCAAATGTCCAAAAATTGTTCAAAAAGTTGCATTTTCTGAGATGTACAGTAGCGTTTGTGTGATTTTGGTCAGTTGTTTGGTGGTGGCAGTGAGTTTAGGGCTCTGACTGCTCGTGGGAAGAAGCACCCGCAGTGTGTGGCAGTTAGTTACCTGAATGTGTAGTGATGCATTACGACGTCAGAAATTAAATAAAGCAAGCCAGATGACAACGGAGGAGAGGAAGCAAAAACTCCCAAGGAGAAAAAAAACCTCTGGGGGTCCAAGGTCAACTGGCTGCCCAACCCCTCTGGGCAAACTAACATTACTGAAAACAGAAAAGAGCGCACTTGCATGCTAAAAGCAAGGTGTAAGCTGTGACTAAGGATCAAGACAAAGTCCATCAATGAGTCCGTTATGCATGCTGGCCTGTGTAGGGTGGCAGACTGAAGGCAGCACCCACAATGATTCGGTTCGTAGATCCCATTCGCGATGTCACCTCTCCATGGGGTCGAACCAGGACTCCAGTTCAGATGGTGTCCACCCTGGGCACCACCCAGACATGTGGGAAGGCAGAGAGCATGGATGGTCAGAACATGCGTTGACACATAAATAGACAAACATAGTAGATAAAAAATGGCATGTAGAGCAGCACCAGCAGCCATAGTTACGGTGCGTTATGTGTTAGGTTGTGGGTAAGCTAAACTGAAGTCCAGATTTGAAGACTGAGACTGAATCGGTATCCCAAACATAAGCTGGTAAACCATTCGGCAATATTGGAGCCCTGTAGCAGAATGCTTTACCGCCCACTGTCACTTTATTTATATATGGAATAACAAGGAAACCTGCATTCTGAGATCTGAGCGGACTATGCGGCTTGTAAACTTGAAGCAATTCAGTGAGGTAGGTAGGAGCTAGACCTTTAAGTGCTTTATATGTAAGTAGGGGATAGATTTGTGTGTGGACGTTATGGACATGTCCCTACCAATATTGTAGGAGTACCGTGTGTGTTTGGAGGGGGGGGGATGGGAGGTTCTGGGCTGACTTGTCCCCTACCAGTGTTGAAATCAAACCTGTACCCTCTCTACTAATAACATAACCAATCATTGGTGGCATTTACCAGTGTTAAAACTGAGACCCACTACAGTTTTCTCTTTTTTTTTAACAAGATGCAGTCAGGTAACTTTCATGCTAAATTTCAGACAATTCCAAAGGGTTCATAGTTCATTTACTGCAGTTTCTACACATCCAATCACCTTCCAACCAGTTATGGCCAGAAAACACTGAGGGTCAGATGTCAGAGCATTAATGTAATATCCATCCATTGTCCTGCCACTTATCACAGTCAATTTTTTTGACAAACCAAAAATAATCATTAGTTACTATACACCTTTCAAAAAAATAAATAAATGTCTACCAACCAAATGTTTTTTTAGACTTTTATGTTATGTCATCGGCATTAGCCCGATCTCAA
The DNA here is from genome assembly GCA_026781145.1 of Hippopotamyrus pictus. Taxonomy (NCBI): domain Eukaryota; kingdom Metazoa; phylum Chordata; class Actinopteri; order Osteoglossiformes; family Mormyridae; genus Hippopotamyrus; species Hippopotamyrus pictus. The sequence continues at coordinate 19,784,945 of JAODLC010000113.1, forward strand.
CAGGCATCGCAAGCGTATTGTCGAGGTGAGCTGGTTTCGAAAATTCGGAAAAAGTAAAATAAAGAGAAAGTTTCTCAAAAGCAAACAGAGAAGTGGACATGACTTTAGCTCTTCCCACCTTCTTTGGGTTAGAGTTAGGATTAGGGATGTGTAACGTGATCTAAGTATTACAATGAAAAAACAACGTGACATACCTACAGGGGTTGGACAATGAGGTGTCACACTTATATATGTGCGGCCTGGTTGCCAATCTTCACTGATTCCACATTCCATCAGTATGAGCAGAATGTGAAGGTAGAATTACCAGGGCAATAGCACAGCTGTACATAAAGTATTCCAATCCACAAAACATAATGGGAGACAGAGTTCAAAAGCCGACAGATTGTTGGTGCGCATCTGTGACCAGGACAGCAAGTCTTTGTGGTGAATTGAGAGCCATGGTATCCAGGGAAATGTTGGCATACCACCACGATGGAAGGACCACATGCAACAGGAGTAGCTGTGAATGCAAGAGGAAGCTGTCTGAAAGGGATGTCAGGGCACTAACCCGGATTAAACATTAAACCACAGCTGTCAAACTCACTGCAGAATTAAATGAGCACCTCTTTACACCAAAACTGTTCCTTGGGAGCTCCACAAGGTCAATGTACATGGTCGGGCTGCTATAGCCAAACCTTTGGTCAGTCTTGTCAGTGTCAAACGTCAGTTTCAAGGGTGCCAGCAGCACAAATATTGGGCTTTGGACAATGAGAAACATGTATTGTTCTCTGATGAGTCCACTTTTGTCTTTTCCACATCCAGGAGAGTTACAGTACAGAGAAGTCCCAAAGAGTCTTACCACCTGTACTGTTGCATACCCAGAGTGCAGCATGGGGGTGAATCAGTGATGGTGTGACTGTAATATCATGGCATTCCACAGGCCCACTACTTATTCCAGATGGGCACATTACTCAGTACGTTTACATGCACAGCTAAGTCGAGCTATGGTTATAGCTCGACTACGTCATTTAATCGAACTACTGTCTCTGTCCTGGTATACATGCACGGGAAGAGAATCGATTTATTGACTGAATATTGTCCATCTCTGCTGTGATAGGTGGTGACATGAATCCTTTCAGCTCATTATTATTGGACTTTTTCCAATTGACCTATTATGATACAGACATAAAAATAATAATAATAATAATAATAATAATAATAATAATAATAATAATGTATGGACAAATGAAGTGACAAGCTTTAATTGTGATCTGGTTGGAAGAACAGATACAACAAGATCAGAACAGCATAAAAAATTAAGTATTTTGCATAATATACTATGACAGCACGCTATTGGAAATTTTTCAAATAATGCAATGTGTAATAAATATTAGGGTATTTATGAAACTAAAAAGGAGTGAATCTTGAAAAGGAATAATCATTAAAAAATTTTTCGAGTGACAGAGTGAAAATGTTTTAGCGAAATGTAAACTTCCTGCTGTATAATATCCGTAGCAAATTGAAGGTTTATAGTGATGTAAGAATTGGATGTGCATAACGTGCGTAATATCACACATCGTCCAGTCCTACTACAGCCATTCTTCGAATTCAATACAAAATACCCTGCCTCGCTTTAGGATGGTGATTGGTGCCGGTACCAGTTTTTACTCCAGTGGAAAACCGACACCTTGAAGTACTGTATTTTGGTACCTTTTTAAAGTACCAAAATTATGGTACCTGGTGCGGTGGGAAACCGGCTTTTAGTTGAGTGGCGAATTGGACGCTGTACATTTTGTATGTGCTATACATTGTACTTTTTTTTTTTTCCTTTACAAATGAGACGCATGCTATTCCTTTATGGTAATGCACCAATACACACAGCAAGACTGGTGACAGAGTGATCTGATGAACATGAAAGTGAAGCTGAACATCTCCCATGGCCTGAGTATTATTGAGCCACTTTGGGGTGTTTTGGAGGAGTCCGGAAACGTTTTCCTCCACCAGCATCACATACAGTACCGACCTATCACTGTTATGCAAGAATGGCTCAAATCCCTCTGTGTAGGACTTGCATCTGTCATTCCCAAGACAAATTGATGTTGTATTGTCCACAAAAGGAAGACCAACGCCACACTAATAAAATGTTGTAGTCTAAAATTAAGTGCTTCAGTTTCATTGTATAGCCCTTCTATTTCTGTGTATACAGGCAGATAAGAGATAATGGGCATGAAATGCCAACATATTTAACACTGCTGGCCTTATTGGAGATCACCCATCTATTAAAAACACAGTACTAGTAGACCCAAACCTGTTTTCTAACTTGAATGTTGCAATGAAGAACAAAGAGTTTAACACCGTCAGTCCTGCTAACGAGAGAGTAATAGTGTCACGTGCAACACGCCCAGTAACAGTAGAGGAGGGGCATATACATTGCTTAATTTTTGTCCGTTTTGCATAACTCAGCAATTTCTACAATAATTCATAATAATCAGCTATGACCAGGCATCTGTTCCTAGCAAAACAACTCATTTCCCGAACAGTACAAAAAATCGTTATAATTTTCCAAAATCAGCACATTCTTAACAATTTGTCCAAGCTTACTTCCCATACATGCCAACTTTGAAAAGTACCGATGAAATCAGCGGCAAGTCCCCACCATGGGGCGACGAAGGGAACAAACACATTTAAATTCTCGCCGTACAAGTACAGGCAACAGTTTTAAAAGCTGAAGTGATGAAATCCTCATGAGCGGGGAATGGCAGAGGCATCCTTCATGAGGAGCTTATGGGTTCATGGGGGTCAGTTAGCAGGCAAACAGGAAACAAAGGAGAAAGCCAACAATACCTTCAGTTTGTCTCCATTTCATAAGTGGGTCAGAAGGGTCATCCTGTTTTTCCTTAATTCACTGGGAAATAGCCACATAGGAGAGGGAGATACCTACCATCTACTGCAGGAATGAAGGAAAATTACTATATTAAAAAACATTTTTAATACAGTATTTTAAACAAGACCAGAAGGTGGTCAAGGGGATGCAGGTATTCAAGAGGATCTGGCCAACTGTCTGCACTCATTAGCACGAACCACTTTTCAATCCAGTTGAATGAGGAAACTGAACACGGTAAGATCCTCTCCAGCATCCAGTGTCTGGCTACACACTGAACACCCAGCCACTGACTAAGCGCAGTGTTCGAAATGTACGGGGAGGTTGGAGAGCGAGACCACAGCACTCAAGTTTCTGTTCAGCGGAACTTAGTCGACGTAAACTCAAATAGCTGGTCCTTCAAGATCACAGGCAGGCACACATAAAACGACCAGTCAGTCATAGACACCGAAGTCAACATTTTCAGTGAATAAAAGTGTTTCTTTCTTATGAAAGTGCTAAATTATTGAACAGAAGGAGACTGGTGTCTTCACGCCCAGTGACATGCTCAGTAAAAGAAGACACACAGACAATGAAACCACAACCACTTGAGCCAAATGTTTAATGATTTTTTTTTTTTATTTCAGGTGAATTTACTGTTGGCCCACAAAAGGACCTGCAAGCCCATTCTTCCACACAGAATATACAAGTTGCCAATAATTTAATAATCATCAGAAAATTCCTAATATTCGTAATCTGAAACTGACCACAAACCTGTCACACTGTGCTGTGCAATGGATGATAAAAATGTTTTGTAACCACTGAAAATGATTAACCTGCACTGTACAGGAAATGTGTAAATTGAAGTCAGCAGACTGGAAAACCATCATTCAACACAAAATGCCATGTTGTTGAACAGGAAGACAAAATAGGAACAGTGAGTGGGCAAGAAAATTTTCATTAAAGGTAACATTTCAAAAATAAAAAGCCAAAATGCATCACTACTTAAAAATTTCCCACTGCAGATGATGCAGATATAAAAACACTAGCAAAACAGTGTGGGAACACCGGCCAGCTCTTAATGGGGCACAAGGGTTAGCTCATTTTTTGCAGTCTGCCTCAGACAGGAAACCAAGATGCATTTTAATCTCCACGAAGCTTAGCGAGTGATACAAGGTTATCTAGAAGGTCCAGCCCAGTAAGGTACAAATGATGAAACAGTACATTTTTAAATAAATTACTTAGAAAACCTGAAATTCAAACCATTAAATATCTGAGACACACAGTCAGTTTGACCATTTAACAAATATACTCTGCACCTTCAATCTTATTCACCCAATGAAGCATGCATGCACACAGAGCAGTTTGGGGTCACAGAACTATGCTGTACCACCAGGGGGCTCTATGCAACTACATGCCCATATTTACGAGTTGTTCTATAGCCCAGTGTTTCCCAAGTCGGTCCTCGGGGACCTGTAGACAGTCCACGTTTTAGCTCCAGGGACAGGGAGGGAGCAAAAATGCGGACTGTCCGGCAGGGAGCTGAGAAGGTACAAAAAGGTGGACCATCTGTGGGTCCCTGAGGACCGGGTTGGGAAACGCTGTTATAACCCATAAAGTGAAGCACCTTGTGTTCCAGAAGGTCCCTTAACCAGGATTTCCCAAAACGAAAATAGCAATTGCCAAGACAACCCATAACCTCCTACGAACAGCAGAGCTGCACTCTGTTTTTGGCATTGAGCCTCCTGTCCTCGCTGTGAGGAGAGCAGCCACATTACTGGATAGTCTATATCTCTGAAGCAAGATGTGCAGCAACCCAGGTTATAGAAAGCTTCTTCAGACAGGGTGAAACACCAGTGTGCAGTCTTTGTCGTCAAGGAAAAGTTCTGGCAACCCCTGCTTTGGTTCGGACTGCATGCTCTTCACGTAGTTACTGACAATTTGAGAGTCCAGTTTGTAGATGTGAGGGATGCTCTCATATGGCTTCGGGTCCAAGTCTACGATTGACACAGCGCATCTAAACTTGGGTTTTGAGTGTGGAATCTCCAGAGTTGATCCGAGGCTGAAAGACAATCCAGAATACTCAAGGTCAAATGCAAGGGTACAGAGTGTTGATATACAGTGTTCTAGAATAGTCTCCTACAGTGGATATAAAACTGTGTACACACCTCTTAAAATGGCAGGTCTTTGTGATGTAAAAGACCACAAGAAATTTCAAAACTTTTTCCACCTTTAATGTGACCTATAACCTGTACAATTCAAAAATTTGTTGGGGGAATATTTAAAAAAAATAAATAAAAAATGTACAATAAGCTGGTTGCATAAAATGTGTACACCCTTAAACTAATATTTTCTTGAAGCACCTTTTGATTTAATTACAGAATTCAGTCTTGCTGGGTACACACCTGCCATCAATTGAAGTGACTGATTAATCCCAAATAAAGTTTAGCTGTCCTAGTAGGATTTTCCTCACAATTACTCAGTTGCATCCTACAGCAAAAGCTATGATTGGCAGAGAGCTTACAAAGTATCAAAGGGATCTTATTGTTGAAAGGTATCAGTCAGGAGAAGGCTACAAAAAAAATTCCACGGCATTGGATATACCATGTAACACTGAAGACAGTCATTAAGAAGTAGAGAAAATATTATCTGATGAAACCAAGGTTGAACTTTTTGGCCACAATTCCAAAAGGAATGTTTGGCGCAAAAACAACACTGTGCATCACCAGAAGAGCACCAACTTCACAGTGAAGCATGGTGGTGGCGGCATCATGCTTTGGGGCCATTTTTCATTAGCTGGAACTGGGGCTTTAGTCAAGGTGGAGGGAATTACCAGTCAACTTTGGCCCAAAACCTTTAGGTGCCTGCTAAAAAGCTGACGATGAAGAGGAATTTCATCATTCAGCAAGACAATGACCCCAAGCATACATCCAAATCAACAAAAGAATGGCTTCACCAGAAGAAAATTAAAGTTCTGGAATGCGCCAGCCAGAGCCCAGACCTAAATCCAACTGAAAATCTGTGAGGTGACCTGAAGAGGGCAGTGCACAAGAGATGCCCTTGCAATCTCACAGATTTGGAGCGCTTTTCCAAGGAAGAGTGGGCAAATATTGGCAAGACAGGATGTGGCATTGAAAGACTGAGTGCTGTAATTAAATCAAATGGTGCTTCAACAAAGTATTAGTTTAAGGGTGTGCACACTTATGCAACCAGCTTACTGAATGCTTTTTTATATTTCCCCCCCTAACAGATTTGTTTGTTTTTCAATTGAATTGTACAGGTTAGTGGGTCACATTAAAGGTGGGAAGAGTTTTAAAATGATTTATTGTGGTCTCATTTTTTACATCACAAAAACCTGGAACATATAACTTTGCTTTCCTTTTATTACTTCAGGAACTTAACACTTAAAACAAGGAACTTTTAACACTCCCCATTAAGTGAACACATAACTGTTTTGTCTCTTTTCATATGGAAGTCCACAAAGGACATCCATCATTATCTTATCTGTCTTATGTCAAATAATATTCAAGCTTTAATTGCGATACAAGATCATGATGGTATGACAAGAAATAAAATGTATTTTGTATAATATAGTAGGACAGCACGATTTTGGAAAAATACCAAATATTGCGATGTGATTTTGTTGTAATAAATACTGGTGCATTTATATAAATTTCTCACAAACTCATCTAGGAGTGATTTTAAAACGGCAAGAATGAAAACGATTTTTGTCTGAGAACACATGCAATGCTCATGTAAACACAGCGGAGCTAGATAATCTTGAAAAAGAATAATTACAACTGCAAAGCTTGCAAGTTTTTTTTCCTCACTATGACAGTAAAAATGTTTTAGCAAAAAGTCCTTGCACTATAATGTCCAATATGAAGGTATGAAAATGCTTGATCTATATCTAGATGACTAGTGATGTAAGAATTGCATGTGCATAACATGCAATGTTAGTATTAATCTTGTACACAGTCCAGCCGTATATACTACAGTCATTTTCAAATTCAGTAAAAAAAAAAATACCCGCCTCACATTGTGATGTCATTCAGTGTCAGTACCAGTTTTTACATCATTGGAAAGCCAACACTTTCACACCTTGAAGTACCGTACATATGATTCTTTCTTGAAATACCAAAAGCACGGTACCTGGTGCAGTGGAAAAGCACCCTCAATGAATTCAACCATGGTACTTTAGATGGTCTGCCACTTTTGCAATAAGTCAGTTTGTGAAATTTCTTCCCTGCTAGATAATCCACAGTCTGTAAGTGGTATTACTGCAAAGTGGAAGCTTTTAAGAACAACAATAACTCAGCCACAAAGTAGCAGACCATGTAAAGTAACAGAGGAGGGTCACAGAGTGCTGAGGTACATAGTGTGTAAGTTGCCAATGCTTTGTTGACTCAGTAACTACAGAGTTTCAAACTTCCTCTGGGATTAACCCCAGAGCTTCATGGAATGGGTTTCCATGGCCAAGCAGCTGCATGCAAACCTCATATTACCAAGTGCAATGCCAAGCGTCAGATGGAGTGGTGTAAAGCACACCGCCACTGGACTCTGGAGCAGTGGTAACATGTTCTGTGGAGTGACAAATCATAATTCTCTGTCTGGCAGTCTGATGGATGAGTCTGGGTTTGGCAGATGCCTGGAGAACGTTACCTGCCTGACTGCACTGGGCCAACTGTAAAGTTTGGTGGAGGAGGGATAATGGTATGGGGTTGTTTTTCAGGGGTTGGGCTAGGCCCCTTATCTCCAGTGAAGGGAAATCTTAATGATTCAGCATTCCAAGACATTTTGGACAATTCTATGCTTCCAACTTTATGATAACAGTTTGGAGAAGACCCTTTTTTGTTCCAGCATGACTCTGTCCCAGTGTACAAAGCAAGGCACATAAAGACATGATTTGCTGAGTTTAGTGTGGAAGAACTTGACTGGCCCGCTGACCTCAACTCCATCAAACACTTCTGGGAAGAACTAGAACAGAGACCGCAAGCCAGGCCTTCATGTCCCACATCAATGCTTGACCTCACTAGTGCTCTTCTGGAGAAATGGACAAAAAGTCCCACAGACAAGTCTTGTGGAAAGCCTTCCCGGAAGAGTGGCAGCTGTTATAGCTGCAAAAGGGGACCAACTCCATATTGATGACTTTAGAATCTGTATCATTCATTCACTGGTTTTTCTAAATAAAACCAAAAGTAAAAAAAAAAAAAAGCTTGTTTTTTCAGTATGCATTTCCAAAAGCAAATGACTCATGGGGGATCCGTAGGGATCAGGATCAACTGTGGTCCATTACACCACGGCTGTACTCACATTTCATCCCCTTCGCAAGGGGTAAGCGTGATCATGATTGAGCAGTCTTTGGCTGTCATGGCAACTCTGTACTGGTGAACCTGTGGGTTGTCAAACAAATTTACATTTAAACAAATGAGACACTCAAGAAAAAAAAAACAGAATTTCTAAGTGATGCACCTTCAGTGTTAAAATTGCTGGTTTGCGAGGGGTAAAAACACTGGATACTCTGAAATTCCCAGTTGGACCAGTGTTGTAATTCTGGTCAGGTCCTACTAACCTTCCCCACTGCATATTCGATGGAACCATCATCTTCAGATGGACAGTGTCTCATTCTCTCCAGAAACTTCTCATTGTAAGGCCCATCTATTTGCAATCTAGTCCTGAGAATTTAGGAGAAATTTGTGAGATCAGTCACTCAAACTGAGGAGACCAAACATTAAAAGATACATTTGAAGAACCCTTTGAAATGCAGTACAATTCCGATTTAAACTTTACACTTGTCTACCCCCCAGTGGAACAAATGGCTCATTACAAGCCAGACGAGGCAATTCAAAATACTTACAATAGCCCAATAAATTCAGCTTGCAGTCCACATACCTTTCTTCAGGGCATTCCACTAGGTGCCGCTCAACACGTTTGTACAGAGGATAGAGTCCTTCAATGTCAAGGTCATCCAGTCGCTGAACTTGGAGGATTTTAGACAGGACACAGTCTTTTGGCAGGCTTTGGTGTGCTGAGATAACAAAGGTAGCGGACAATCTGAAATACCTACTGGACATATCACTAATTCTTACGTTCAAGCTCGGTCTGTCTGAAAGTCAAAGATACACAGATGCCTAAATGTATTGCCCAAGAAGCCCTAATTACCGAACAACCAGATCAAGCCCAATTACAAACCTGTGAAGGAGTTACAGAAAATATTCACATTTACTTTTTGCACTCATTAAAAGGACCCTTGTCTATGGATCCAGGTCCACTGTACCCAAACCCAGGCCAACAATCAATCCCCTCTCAGATTTACTATGGCATCTTCTTCCCATGACAACCATAATTGGCAACTGGGCCCGCTAAGTATTTTAGCACACAATTCTAATCATTATGTAATTTAAGTTAATGTTCATTTATTCAAGAGTCTCCATTCTCCAGTTGGTACCAGCTTTGACTTGGTCTGCTTGAACTCGTGGCCATGTTTGCCTTTAACTCAATGCAAATGCTCTTTCAAACCCTGGGCCCTCACCTTTGACACAATCCAGCAGCGGCAGGCTGGCATGGCACTGGTCCCTGCCCACGGGAACGTAGTCCCTAGCAGGCTGCGTGGGACCTTCCGCATCCCAGCTGGTCAGCAAAGCCGTGATGATGACCTGGCTCAGCTTGTTCAGCACGGCCTTGTTGGATGGGGGATCCTGGATGAGCACGTTGGTCGGGAAGAAGTACGGGCGAAGCTGCTGCGTCAGTTTATTCAGATCATGCTGCTGGTCGGCGTCATCCATGCCTCCATAGATAAGCTCTCCATCCTGCCGAATGTGCACAGCATTGTGCTGAGTGGCAATCATCCAGAACAGCAAAGTAGCTGACGATAACCAGGTCATAGTTCCACATGAGCTCTCATGTGCGTGCACACACATAAACTTACCCTGAATATTTTTAAGTTATTTTGTGGCTCATCCAACAAGTTTCTGATTGCAAGATACATTCTCTGTGTGTTCCTTAAAATAAGCAAAACAGAAATTTCTGCTTAAAACATCAGATGCTTATTTTAATACCACAAGATAAGCATTTAAAGGGACTAGTATGACACACACTCAAATCTCACCCTGAGAACAGATCCAAGGGACAGTATTTGCTGAGTCTCTTCCACACACCACTGCTCACCTACAGAAAAGCACAACCATAATTTATCACAACTGTTATAGGTGTAATGTGAAATTACTGGTTACCGAGTCTCAAATTCTTTTCCATGTAAACAGGTGATATTAAGTTATCTACCAGTAAAACCTTTCTGTAAACAGCAACAGAAAAAACCCAAGGGGCTTTAAGCACTCATGTTGAACTGTTGAACTATTATTGAAACATCAGCTAATCTACTGCTATGCCAACACAAATGTGTGCATGTCAGCGGTGTCAAAGGGGAATCATACTTTTATTTTGGTTCAGCCTATCATTCGTATTTCCTAACAGGGCTGCAGTGTTTACCTTCAAGCGCTGATGCATGCAGAAGCGACACACCTTCCACTTAACCTCTTTGGTAACTTGCCTCGAAAATGGAAGAAATCCACATTTGGGCTTTAAAAAAAAAAAAAAACACAAGGCATTAAAAATGACTGTGGAAGTGAAAACCGGCTCCGAGGAACAACCTCAGTCTCAAAAACAATCATAAGTCAGTCGGCGCTCTGACTTCCACCCTAATGGCAGTGTACCTTGATTTCTATACAAAGTGGGGGTCTGTGCTCTCGATGATGGTCAGGAAACTTGGTCAGATTGGGGAGACATAAGGCCCACCCACTGAACCGGTCCATGACCTTGTCAGTGCGTGATTCTGCAAAACACAAAACTTTACGTCAGATGTCAAGGGAATTCTAACTAACTAGTATCATGGTAAGCTTGGCCATTTCTGGTGAAATAGTTCAAATAAACAAATAAAAAATAAAATATTCCCCTAAACAAACTAGTTAAGCAAGCAGTACAAAACTGCTTCATGAAGTCCCAAGTGTGGATTTTGCTCAGCCAAGTGAATGATTATCCTAACCTACTCTGCCATTTTTAACAACTAGCACAGGCAAGAAATATTTGTCAGGTGCACTGGCTAGCACAGAAACCGAACACATTTTTGTTCCTCATTTTACTTCTGAAATCTCTCTCTCTCTCTTGGCAACAATTCACACTCTGAAAACAAGAGAGATGGAAGGGTGTACATGTAGTCTTATCAAAATATAATAAAACAAGAATGTCTGGGAACAAGGTAACTACTTAAAATGCTATATTGTACCATTTGTGGTAAAATACTCTGACCAAACTGAACTCGATCAATTTCTTATTTGGCACTCAAAAAAGAACAGAAAAAAAGAGACACACATTGCTCGGAACTACCTCTTGAACATTCCGGATATATACTTGTAAGCAATACCTCCAGATTCTGCCCTGGGCTTTTGTGGTTCTGAGAACACATCAGTTATAAAACTAACAAAGTGCTTTTTAAGTGGTCCAAAACAGTGAAAGCTTAGTTCCTTATAACCTCAATCAAGTGTGAGAAGGGTGTTTATGAAACACTGAACTAAGCACCATGTTGCATCAATAGTTGCCTAATTGTATTATTATTATTATTATTATTATTATTATTATTATTATTATTATTTTACCTGGTCTTTCTTGTTCAACCCTCAAAGCCAGCCGCTTCACAAAGTCAAGAGGCAACTTCACAGGTTCCTGCAGAGCAACAACTCAAACTTCAGTGCAGGGAGAGGCTATGCCATGCCTCAGAGCTCATGTGAACCAGGATTTGTCAAATAGATTTTCAGCACATTTGGCTACTTGTAAACAGCACTCACCAGCAATGCTGACAGGGCTATCTTTCTTGGCAAATATCAATAATGACAGTCAGCATTGTTTTTAAGCTATTACCACAAACGCTCTTGTGACATGCTAAACAGGCTTACTCCGTGGTGCACATTGATCTCCCCAAGCAATGGCCTCATGATGTGGGTACCGAAGTCCACAATATTATGAATGTCCTGCAGAGCTTGTTCTGATGTCTGAAAAGACAGAATAGCAGAAACACGCCCGTAACTCACAGTGACATCATGAAATTTTGCCCAAGCACATGCTACACACCCCTCTTTGTCTGTCTTCATTAGTTCCCTATAGGTGTTCCCATTGCTCATGTCAACAGTGACGTCCATGGTCAGGATCATGCAATGAAGGGGAAACAAATTCATAGAAAATGCCTGGCTAATACGAATAAAGAAAAAAACAATAAAAATTTTGGAAATTAAATTACTTTTAAACAAGACCGAAGATGCTAAAAGCAATGCACAACAGTTTACAATCAGGAGCCTTCTGGGGTGTGTGGCAGAGGTCTGGGAAAATAAATAAATTGGTCCATCCTGCACATGAGTGCATTCAATTAAAGGGTCTGCATATAAGTACATTCTGGAAAAGGCTCCTACCTGATGCAGGTGTTCAAAGTCTTCTGTGGAGTACTTAAGAAATCGAAGGACCTGGGAGTGCTGCACATTGGGGATACAAATATTATATAAACAAACTGCACAGGGGAAAAACTCCATCCAATCCCATTTTTACAGTACAATTATTAAATATTAACACATCCAAACAGCTGTACAAAGATTGTTGGTTGTGTAGGTATGTCCTCTTTGGCCTCCTGCCTTTGGTAACCTAATTTACTGGAATTGTATATGTCGATCATTTTTATGAATGTCTTTACACAGTGATTTCATTATCATCAAGTCCTTTGCTCCTCTTGGGTGCATAGGCCGTTAACGAATATCTTTCACTTCACTCTATCCATGGCTTTTTGCTCGAGTTCTCCCTAGTTGAGCCCACTCTCGGACATTTCTGCCTCTACACTACTCCTTCAACTGTTCCTGGGATGGCCTTCATTCCTTTTCCCTTGGGGGTTCCATTTCAGGGCTTGACGGGTAATATTTGTGGCAGGTTTTCTGAGGGTGTGACCAATTCAACTCCATTTTCTCCTCCGGATTTGTAAATCTATGGGGTCTTTACTTGTACTTTTCTACAGGTCCACAATGTTCACCTTGTCTTTCCACCAAATGTCTAGTATCCTTCTTAGGCATGTGTTGATGAATGTTTGCAGCCTGTATGTTGTGTGTTTTGTTGTTCTCCATGTTTCAGATCTATACAGCATCACCTGTTTCACGTAGGAGTTACACATTTTTTTTTTTTATCTTAGTGCTTGTGGAGATGTTTTTTGAGCTCCAGATCTTTCTGAGCATGTTAAACACCACTCTAGCCTTGTTAATTCTGTTTCTGATGTCTCCATCCGTCCCTCCAGTGGTATCCACAACACTAGGTAGGTAAAAGCTACCTCCTCTAGGGCAGTGTTGTTCATGAAAATGAGGTTGCTGGTTTTGGAGTGGATCATGATGACTTGTGTTTTTGTTGTATTGGGAGTGAGACCAAGTTTTAGCATTTTGTGCAAGTCTGTCTTCTCTTGCATTTGTGTCTCTGTGTGTGAAAGGAGAATATCATCCACAAATTCCAGATCATCCAGCTGCTCCCACATTGTCCACTGAATTCCATTTCTCTTCCCCTCTGTTGTTTCCCTCATTACCCAGTCAACTGCAAGGAGGAAGAGAGGAATGGTGAGAAGACATCACTGTTTAACACCTGTCTTCAATGCTCCGGGAAAGCTGGCCTGCGTGCATGACTTTACATAAGGTGCTGTCATACGAGTTCTTGATTAGGTTTATGATCTTGGTGGGGATTCCATAGTGTTCCATTAGTTGCCATAGTGCTGTCCAGTTTAAGCTGTCAAAAGCCTTATCAAAGTCAATGAAGTTCATGTACAGGGACGTGTTCCATTCAATAGACTGTTCAATGATGATGCGTAGTGTTGTTATGTGTTCTGTGAATGAGCGATCTTTCCTGAATCCTGCTTGCTGATCTCGGAGCCTCTTGTCCACAGCTTCCTGAAGACGGTTGAGGATGACCCGATAAAAGACCTTACTGGGCACTGAAAGTAGGGTAATCCCCCGGTAGTTGTTGCACTTTCTTAAGTCCCCTTTCTTTGGTAGTTTCACTATGTGCCCCTCTGCCCATTCTATGGGTGTCTTTTCATCCTCCCAAATTCTCCCAAAGAGGCTGTAGAGCATGTCTGTAGATGTATCAGTTTTAAGGGCTTCAGGTGGAATATTGTCAGGGCCAGCAGCCTTTCCGGTTTTCGGTTGTTTTCCGTTTTTATTTCTGTTTTTGTTGGTCTGTCACACTTGATCTTTAGCAGTGTCCTGATCTTAAGAATATGCGGCTTCTCTGCCAGTGGTGGTCTGTTCAAAACCTCTTGGAAGTGCTCTACCCATCTATCAAGTTGCTCTTCCGGGGTTGAAAGCAGTTGGCCATTCTTATCCATAATCGGTTTATTTTGTCGATATGTCCCAGACAATTTCCTAGTGATGTTATAGAGTTCTTTCATATTTCTTTGAGGTGCTGCAAGTTCTGCCTCCTTACCTTGCCTCTCTATCTGTGATCTCTTCTCCCTCCTGGTGTTCTGCCATACTTCTTTGTGGCAATGGTTGTACTCCTTTTGAGCCATCGCTTTTTCAGATCTTGTTCTTACATTGTTCACTTTTTCCTTCAGCTTTCTCCTCTGCTGATTATGTTGAAGGTTTCTGGTGTTACCCATTCTTTGTGGTGTTGGGATCTTCTCCCCAAAGCCTCCTCACATGCTGAGCTCCAAGCAGTTTTTAAATGTTCCCACTCCTCGTTTATTGTCCATCCTTCCAAGCTGTATCTCCGCGTTTATCTTCGAGAGAATATCCTTAAACTGTTTTGTGCCTTGAGCATTGCTGAGGTACTCAGTGTTGCATTTCACTCTTTGACCCTTTACGTGATGATGTCTCTTCAGTCTTAGCTTGAATTTTCCCACCAGGAGATGGTGATCCGAGGCGGCATCTGCCCCCTATCTTGTCCTGACATCTTCCATAGTTGTTCTGAACTTTTTATTGATACAAATGTGATCGATTTGGTTTTCCGTGACATGATCTGGTGACCAGGTTGTTTTGTGGATTGTCACTCATTCATGGTGCCCACTCCAGGTTTACCCATCACTGCCTCATATCTATCATTTCGGCCTCCAATCTTGGCGTTAAAGTCCTCCATCAGGATAATGAGGTTCCTGGCTCCAATGCTACCAAGTAGGTGGTTTAGGCTGTCATAGAACCTGCCCCTTACCTCATCATCTGTGTCATTGGTGGGTGCATAGCACTGGATTATGTGAGGTTTCACTCTCCTGTTGCTAGTTTTGAGGGTTGCTGAGATGATGCGAGAGCTGATGGGTTCCCATGCAGTTAGAGCCTTTCTGGTGTCTTTGGTCAGCATGATGGCCACTCCCTCCGTATGGTTTGCTGCCTCCTCTTCATGTCTAGAATAAATAATGGACTGGCCACTGGTCAATCTGACCTAACCCGACTACGTCCATCTTGTTTCTGCTAGGCCCATGGCTGAGAGGTTGTAGCGCTCCATTTCCTTAGCAATGGTTGCAGCCTTGCCAGCCTGAACCATGGTTCTGATGTTCCATGTCCCCACGAGGATGGATTTCCTTGTCGTCAGGTGTATCGGCTTACCAGTGCCCTTGCGGGTTTGGCTGGTAAGCGTCACAGTCCCCATTGCTGGGGCACCTTCTTCAGGCAGATGTATGATTTGGTTTTTATTCGTCAATGTTTCTTTAACTGGAACGTTTTTTACAGGATGGGGTAGTTAACCCCATGCCCAACCCCCAACCTGAGGGCCAGTTGCTGCTTTTTATCCGGCCTCTACTCTAGAAACTTGCCCAGCATGGTTGAACCTACTGAGGGTATGAGCCCCCACCAATATAGCCTTTAGAGTCACGGAGGCATGCAAGCAACCCCACCACAACAAGGTAGCAACACAGGGGGTTGTTTACACAGTGATACCTGCCGAAAATAAATTTCCCATTCATGACAGCAGAAATGGTGGAAACAATGTAACAGTAACCTCTGACGGTTTTTTACTAGTCTGAGCCTCTGTAACTTTGGAATAGTTGATAATTATTGGATGTACATGATTCAAATATTTTAAAAGTACAGTTTATAAGTAGCACCAAATTGATGTCAGGACAAGTGCTTGATGTGTGTATAAGGACACCAGAAAAACATAATGACATGTTCTCAGCATGAACTTATCAGTGAAGAGATACCCGCACAGGAGATAGTGAACATGTATAGCAATCCACACACACAACACTATATACCCACATGTTAACACACAAACGGCCTAGAAAGTCAGAAACAGTTGTTTGGCTTTGTTACAGACCAGGGGTCTGTACTACAAAGCGGGGTTACTGGCTTATCGGGGTAACTTGTCGGATTTAAGGTAGTCCGGGCAAAATGTAAGTGAACGAATATGAAGTCCATTTCAACTGTGGTACCTTAAATCCGACAAGTTACCCCGATAAGCCAGTAACCCGCTTCGTAGTACAGGCCACTGGTACAGAACAAGCATAAACAAACTAATGTTAAACTATGGTTTATCAGGGTAAATATTAAAGTAAGTTTTTACTGTGATCAGGGCCGGCCCGTGGCATAGGCAATATAGGCAAATGCTAAGGGTGCCAACTTCCGAAGAGGCGCTGAACTGCCAGCAAATTTCACTTTGCCTCAAGCGGGGGGGTGCTGGCGGTGATGCTCGCCTAGGGCGCCACACCGGTTAGGACCGGTACGGACTGTGATTAAAATTTCATACCTATACAGCCACATTCCCCATAAATTTGCATCTCTAGTCAATTACTCAACTTCAAACCCAACTCGGAATCTTACCCTCATGTGAATATATTGGCCAGCAATCTTTCTCTATACAAACAATTACAAAATGTTATCATATAAAAAGGACTGAACTCCACTCAATACTCCTTGGAGATACTTAGCTACAAAGTACATCTATCCTTCTGTTCACAATAAGCACTTGCCTAATGCCGATCAGCGAGCCTCATACACATTAAACTCAGAAGTCAAACAAACATGTTACAACTGGGATTTTAAATTACTATACAGCTGACAGTATGTTTCTGAACCCAACAAAATTATCTGGATTTTGCAAATAAATGGCTCCTAAAATGTGATCTGACCTTCATCTAAGTCATTACAAAGATGAAAAAATATTATATTAGTTTCCCTTCTCCCAGTTCACATACTGGTCAGTATTCAAGGATTTGAGAATTGTATTTGCCTGCTTTACTTTTATTCCCCCAGACCATGGAACACTGGGGGTAGAGTTGCCACCCGTCCCGTATATTTGTCCTGTATTTACCCCCCGTCAGCAAACTGCATCGTCTGGGGACCCCATCCACTCAGCAATTTACGTCGCCACCCCCAGCTTGTTGTACCAGTCCGAGAAGTTTTGGCATGACATAAACCAGTCTGTGGACATCAAAAGATCTGGAAACTTTAGTAGTTTAAGAAACACCCAAAACGTTTTACATTATCTTTAACAGACAAAAACTATGAAGGAAATTATTTCAAGACAAATAAAAGTAAAAAAAAAAATTGAAAACATATACAGGATAATGACACTTTAGAGGAAGATAGAGTTTAAATACATTAGAAAAATGCCCCATCCAATAATTTTATGAAGATCAGGTAACCAAAGTTATGTTTAAGTGCAAGATGGATGCAAAGATTTTAGAGGATTTCAGAAGATGAGTTTTGGAAGCTTAAACCTCTTCATAAAAATCAATCAAGCAGATCAATTGGAAAGAGCTGGGCGATATGGCCTAAAAATAAAATGTGTTTTTTTTTTCCACAATAAATCTGACTTTCGATTTTAATCGATTTTCCCCTCCCCTACTCAAAATCAAACTACAGATGACAAATAAATCAATAAAACAAAACCTTATTTTTTTAATCTGACAAGCCAAAAAAGATGCTTTTAAGTGAGATGGCAGGCCACGCCATTGTAAACACTTTTAGAAACTTGTAAAAACTTTTAGCATGCTAATGAATCCCGGGTTTTCCACAGTTTGTATGGGCACCTTGTCTTTTGCAATATACATCGTGACAGCATTTGTTATCGCCTTCCACCGTGCCCCATTCTTATCATACGGCGCAGTTCGAAAACGTGTCAGGGACGGTTGCTTGCTTAACTTTGGATGTTGTGCTGGTGCTGCGGCTATTTTCATTTCGCTGGGAGCTGCACTTCTCCCACTCCGCTGTGTGCTTCTGCTTTAGGTGCTGGAATAAATTTGTCGTGCTGCTTCCTTTGGTTGCAACAGTTTTTAAACAGACTTTGCAACGAGGACTTTTTTGGTCTGTGTCCGACGGCGCAAAACCAAACCAATTCCATATTACAGATGAAAACACCTTTCTTGGGCCCAAGCTCCATCTTTTCCCCTGTCGTTGCCATGTTGTTTATGAATCTGCTACAGTGTTTGGGTGCGCGCGCCAATTTACCCGTGAAGAATGGTGCGTCGCATTAGTTCCGCTTTTGGCACACTCGTGTAAAAATAAATAATAAAATCGATTTTCATAAAAACACATCGTCCTAAGTGTAAATTCGAATTAATCAATAAAATTGATGTATCGTCCACCTATAATTGGAAATGGGAGAAATTCAGCGATGTTGCCAACTCTGGGTGTCCTACAAAAAGTGGGTGTCCTACAAAATAATAATAATAAAAAAAATAATAAAAAAAAAATCCTTAAACAGGTAACAAAAATGTGTATGGTACAGCCATGGATCTATGGATCTGCAGGCATCTCATACACATCAGTGTTTGTAAATCTCCCAGAATCAACAGCTGTTCATGGGATGTTACTGCAGAGGCAACCACTGCTCTCCCAAAAAACACTGTTGCCCATTTTCAAAGGACAGCGGTAAAGTACTATTGTAACAATTTTTGTTGAATTTTTTGATAAGTTTCTATAGAGTTAAGTGAAAAACCACTGCATACCAACAACAAAATTCCCATCTGTGAAGCATGGTTGATGGAGTTTAATGTGGTGGGGCTGCTGTGCTGTGTCACTCTGAATGGCTTGCAATCACAGAGGAATCAATGAATTCCAAATTGCATCAGGAAATTCTACAGCAGAATATCAGGATTAGTTCACTAAAACTCAAATGTGGCATCATGCAATTGAACAAAAATCCAAAACACAAGGATGGATTAACAGAGCGACTCAAACAGAAGAAATTTTGCATTTTAGAATCAATATTCTATCCACATTCCTAATGAAATTCCGTGACATGATTTGAAGAAAGCCATTAAAGCAAACCATCCTAAAAATATACATGGGTTGAAAGTTTTTCATAGGAATGGGCCATATCACGCAACAACCACTGCAAAGGTTAGATTCACATATAGAGAACTTGTTTGGTTGATGTTTCTGTTAAATATTGACATTGTTATTTAAAGCACTTACTCAATGAAGATAATGTCAAATGTTTGTGTGATAAGACCATCATTATTGTGATGTAGATGAAGATCAGATCAGTTTCAAAACCACTGATGCAGAAATCTGAAGAATTTCCATGGGTTCACAAACTTTTTCTCTGCTGTACTTCTTCACATGACCCTGGCGAATATCATCTACAATCTGTCTGTCAGACACATGAGACCTCCTCAGCTAACCACTGTGCTCAACAGCACTTCTCTACAAAAACAGATGTTTCCTCATGCACACTTCCTCTTGCATGGAAGTGGTTAGGTGTTTCTGAACAATGCCCCCTCAGGTCGCAATGATACATAGCGCAAACCAGCTCAAACTAACCATGCCTATGGCTGCATGACAGCCAAAGAATTTCAGCTGTGTCACAAAGGTTAAACAGGGAGTCTCCTTCAGCAGTCCCTGGCCAAGTGATATAATGAAGAAAACATGCAAAATCCAGAAAATGTGGAGGCTTTGAGAGAAATTTGACCATCCCTGGTATGAAGCAACGCTACAATGCAATACTATATGGGATAAAATATACACACACACATGTGTATATATTTATATTGTTGTCTG
>JAODLC010000113.1:19804886-19815621 GCA_026781145.1 Hippopotamyrus pictus
ATCATACACACACACACCAATGAGTCCAATAACTTTTGTCCAGATGATTCAAAACTTTTCTAGGAAGGTCTGCACACGAAGTCACACATCCCTCTATTCACGATGAAGAAAGTTTGACTAACACGATATCCAGCGAGCTACCTCCTTTTGCAGCGATTAAAAAAACCTTAAAAACCGTCAGAGGTTACTGTTACAGTATCAATTCCGCCTTCACTTTCGATTAAACTACTTTCCGCTACACAGTAACCAGACCATAAGTATATGAGAGAATCTGTGGCATGTAACAACGATAGCTATAGTTAACCGCATAAACTTTTTGGATTAAAAAAAACTCTTCAAACCCGTTTTAACCACTTTAAATCCTGTCATGACGGCTAAGCTATCTATTCTGTACAAACATGAAGGCGTATCTTTTATGACTGTACTACATTTGGCAACACACACTTCCAGTTAAGGTAACCCGGTAAATCACAACGTGACCATAAAACCTGTCTGAAAGTAGCACTTTCACACCTTCCACGGGAATTTCGATATTCAATTTTAAAACATGGCTCTTTGAATTGAACTGTCAGGTGACTAGTATATTTAACCCCAGTGTCAGTTTTGCCCAGTGGGTTCCGTAAATTAATATACTTGCATTCTACAGTCAAGGAACAGTAGTTAGCTTGATAGTTAGCTAAGCGACTCACCTGAATATGAGAAACTACTATGCTCTTGTTTCCTTCGCCGTGGTATTTCCAGCCGTTTTCATCCATTTTGTCCAATTCCATAACAAATACCGCCCAGGGCCCTTATAAATTAATATCAGAATCGCTTCAGCTCAAAGAATCACCACAAAATTAGTCCGACCAAGTAAAAACAGCACTCCTTCCACACACACAAACCGGTTACCACTGCCTCATTCGCCTGTAACCCATTCCATATTGAAAGGATGTCCCACCCATCACCTAATTTCCTATTGGCGTGTTCTATGCAATGACGATTTCGATTGGCTAGTAATTGACTAAGAATCAGACGGTTTGTATTTTTACGCGTAAATGAACTTCCCGAATGTACGAAGTTGTGACTGTTTTTTTTTTTTTTTTTTTTTTATTGCTTTTTTCAACAGTATACAAACAATGTAAAAAACATAATAATACAAATTATATTTTAAAGAAAATACATATTCTTTTTCATTTACAAAAGATTCTTCAGCGCCTTATATAAACTGATAGTTTTTACAGCTTTTCGGTTTTTTTAAGGCCATCCAACGTGTTAAAATAAAATTTCAATTCCAACTTAAACTGGCATATATTAGGCTTCTTTGAGGACCATTTACATTTGTGAACATAAAATTTACCATATAAAATAAGCAGATTTAAAATAAAAACATAATTACTATTTAAGTTGTTTTTCCCATAATAGAACAGAATATCGTTCCTATCTAAAAAAAAAAAAAAAAAAAAAAAAACTTACAACCAGACAATGTTTCAAACAGATTTTCTATCTCAATCCAAAAGTATTTGACATGTAAACAATCATAAAACAAGTGCGAAATGGTTTCCGTACAGATACCACAAAAGGAACAAAGATCAGATATTTCATTTCTGTATTTCTTTTAACTGTTTGTTTGTGGGATAGATTAAGTGTAAAATTTTAAATTGAATTTCTTTTACTTTATTAGTTACACAATATTTGTTGCTTAAAGTCCATGACGTATTCCAATTGATATTTTAAAACTGGGAATTTATAAAAGAATTAAAGAATTTATACCGTAAGGTAATAGGGTTATGCAATAATATTCTGATAAATTTATTATTCCATTTCCTGTCTTTTATGTTAATACCATTAATAGTGATATCTGTTCTAGATATTGGCAGTCTGGTATGTTGTTATCTTGCAGAAGTTGCATAAGACCTAAAGGAATTGCGTCAAAAACGATACCAAACTCTCTAGGAGATATTGGAACATTGAATTTGGTCAGAAATTCAGAATATCAGAGCAACTGCCCCTCTTGATTAGACAGCTGGGACACTAATAAGATGTTGTTTTCAACCCAATTGTGCAAGAAAAGGGATTTATTCTTAAATTTGATATATTTATTATTCCAGATTAGTTGTCTATAGGGAGAATAATTATGATTATATATAAGAAGCCAGAATTCAAGTGCTTGCTTGTGAAAGTTAGATAACTGGATTGGAAGTTTATTCACAGTAAAATTACACTTTAGGAGGAATTCAATGCAACCAACCTTTTCAAAAAGTAGATTTGGAATTAAGTACCATAGCTTATTTTTATTTTCAACATACTGTTTAATCCAGTTCACTTTGAATATTATATTGGATTAGTCAAAGTCAAGTACACCCAAGCCTCCTTGAAAGTGGTGACTGGTAATAAGGCAGGAGCTGTTTCACAGCGAATCAGCTGCATCTTTTCTGGATTCATCGTGCAATCGTAGGTTTATTGCCTCAGTCGAGGCACCAAAAAAGGAGAGTAAATCGTGCAATGACTATTCATTTGCGACAAATATTCTTCCAGAAGACTGTGTGACGTCAGGGTTAAAAATGGTATAACTAATAAAGAGCAGGCAAAATAACGAAGAATAGTTTGTCACATTAAAGTATAAATTCCCCAGTTCTATAAGAGCGCCCAGTTCTCTGAAACTGTATGATAAGCAACATACCCTGACACTCTCACTGATGGTTTGAAACACAGTAATTAAACACTGGCTAAACAGAACTTTAAAACAGAAGGAATTTACCCTTTGTTTTACACTACAGTAGGTAAAGCAGAAGGCTAGCCAGTAGTCACCATGCTTCAGTCTCTAACATAATGTACACTTCCAGGGCTGGGGATTCCGACCCTGCCTCAGGATAGTGTTTACCCCAGCTTTATGCTGTGTGCTACCTGGGGTAATCCCCAGACTCTCCCACAACCCTGAGCTAGATAAGCAGTCAGAAGTTGGATCAGTTATTTTTATTAGTCTAGCAATGTTGTCACCAGAACATTTAGAAGTGCAAACTGTAAGGTTCTAGGGTCTGTCAAAGAACTTGTAAGATGTAAAAATGTAAGATGTGTTCAAAGTTTGGAGAAATGTTTCAGATAAGCAAGAACAAAAACTGACTGGGTAGTTTTTCTTCTGACAAGTTTTTTAAGTCTTATTATTACATGTATTCCCAGGAATGCATTGAAATATTTAAACTACAGTTGCAGGGTAGGGTATCGGCGGATGGGACAAATGCTAGTGTAATACAAGACAAAACAGTGCAAGACAAACAGCAGTGTAATACAAGACCAGACAATACAGGACAAACAGCACTGCAATACAATAGAAGACAGTGCAGGACAAACAGCAGTGAGAGGGTAAGAAGCATGCACTGAGAAAATTCTGTGGCAATAAACTTTGAAGCTGTTTAGACAGTCCTTTGTAGTACTGTAATCTGAGGTCCTGAACAGTTAGGTTACCCAACCACACTGTGATGCATCCAATCAGGATGCTCTCAATGGTGCAACAGCAGAAGTTCACCAGGATTTTGATTACCAACCCAAAGCTCCTTAGCCTTCCCAGGAAGAACAACCTCTGCTGAGCCTTCTTGAGGATGTAGCTGATGTTTAGAGACCATGACATGGAATCAGTGATCTGGACCCCTGGAACCTGAAGCTGCTGACTGTCCTGACACGAGATCCAGCTATGAAAAATGGAGAGTGAAGGCCTCTGGTCATTCATAAAAATAGATAGAGAAATAATTGTCAGTCTTATTTTCTCAGGCTTTATTGCCTATGATCTATATGGGGAATTCAACCTAAGTGATAGACCTAATTAAACACTTCAAAGTATAATGAGTATTAGGGAATCTACACACATCCAGCTCGGACATTTGCTCTATGGGGGGGGGGGGGGGGGGGGGGGAGAGGTCATCTCTTACTTGTTGAATAAAGACCCCTACTAGGTTAAATCCTTCTGCATTTGTAGGCAATGAGTCTTTTGCTGTGTGCTTTGATGACCCATCATGGAGGTGTGCATGGGGTGAGAGGGGTTGTCCGTGATACTTAGAAGCTTTTTCAGCATTCTCCTCTCAGACACCTCTGCCCTTTCTTGAAAACAGTGTCAGTGTTCTTTGACCAGTCCAGTTTACTGTCAATGTGAACCCCCAGGTACCTGTAGTCCTCAACCACCTCCACATCCGTTCCTCTAATGGTTACAGGGGTGGGCGGAGGAGCCTGCCTCCTAAAGTCCAAAACCAGTTCCTTTGTCTTAGTAATGTTAAGCTGTAAATGGTTCAGCTCACACCACTCAACAAAGCTGTCCACCATACTCCTGTATTCATCCTCCTCTCCATCCCTGATACAGGCCACAATGCTAGGCTCATCAGAGAATTTCTGCAGGTGACCTGACTGAGACCTGTACCTGAAATCAGACGTGTAGAGGGTGAAGAGGAAGGGTGACAGGACAGTTCCCTGCGGTGCTCCTGTGCTGCTCAGGACGCTATCAGAGTGGCAGCTCTTCAGCCGGACATGCTGTGGTCGATTGGTTAGATAGTCCGTAATCCAAGCTACCAGTGGGGCGTCCACTGTCATTTCTGTGAGCTTATTCTCCAGCAGTGATGATCTGATTGTGTTAAAAGTACTGGAGAAGTAAAAAAAAAAAAACATGACCCTCACAGTGTTCCCAACAATGTCCAAATGAGAATAAGCCTGGTTCAGCAGGTAGATGATGGCGTCCCGCCCATACAGGATCGGTAAGCAAACTGTAGTGGGTCTTTTTAGGGACAGGACCCAGACACTGGGATGGAGTCTACACAGTTCCCTTCTGATGTCATCTGCTTCCACATGGGAGTACCAGTCACGTCACATTAGCATACCTTTGCTCAAACTGGATATTTATTATGATTTAGCAAATTCTTATGTCCATATGTACATTTAGGACCTGAAATGTGGATAAAATGGCATGTTGGCTTTAACATGTGTAACCAGATATTCATGGTGCGATATTTTTTTGTTTCTACATTTGTTCTCTAAATAATCTTAGTAGTTAAAGCTTTTATTGGTATTTCTCAATAAAATTTTCAGTTAAAGTTGAAATTAATCCATTAAAGCAACACAGATATTTCAAAATTGTGTTTACAAGTTTGAGAAGGAATTGATTTACAAACATTCTGACCATCAATAAAAAATCATGGTTTGTCAAAACACTTCAGGTTCCAGTCTGTTTTTGTGTACAGTATTGTCATTAACACTGAGCACTGAGTCCTTCTGCACTGGAAGCTTTTGGCCTTTTTATGACCTTTCAGTGTTAAATTACACATTATCATGCTATGCAATAACTTGAGTGGTTATGCATGACTCAAATATTAGTCATCAGCCATGTGTTTTCCATGTGTTACACACGAATGACGTCTTGGGCGCGCCAAGGGTGGACTGACTTAGTTGGGACACCTAGACTGACATCAGTATGGAAACTCAGATGCTACTGATTTAACAAAATGTTCAATTATTCCAGAGGTGGCACAGGGGCCGATGTGTTTAGGGGGTCTAGGATAACCTGTTCATTAATCTATCCCTGGGGTAAAATAGGCATATAATACTTATTTCACACTGTTTAATTGATAAGTTCCATAATTTACCTTACAAAAAGTTTTCAAACTTTTACTATGTCAGTATGGTTGTGCTGGATTGTACTTTCAGTGTTTTTTTTATTTTGTGTATGGTACACTTATGTCATGATGATATGCATATGGTATATGTTCCTAGTATTTGAACAGTATTTTATACTATGGTACTTTGTTCTGAAACCATAGTATTCTGTTATGTCCCATGGTATTTTTTTCCAACCTGTACTGGTACTATGGCATTTAGTATTCATGGTATTGCCAAGAATCACAAATAATACAGTTTTCCTTAGCAAAAAGTAACAATTGTAAACATTGGACTGCCATCATTTCAGTTGTACTAGATTTGGTGATGGAATCTGATGTCACTTTCATATGTGGTACTAAATCTCATACGTATCCGATTCGCGGCTATGCGACCTGAACGTGAACGCTCAGATCAGAATTCGTGTGGGTTTTTGCTTATACGCATGCGCTGACATCAGCCTGCACCGGCAGCGCGGGAAGGTAAAAATGGAGGAGAGCTGCGATAACAGTCAGTGGGAAGATGGAGAAGTTGGGGATTTAATTGATATTTGGGGAAATTAATCTGTTCAAGCTAAACTGGAAGGAACCTATAGTAATAGAGTAGTATTTGAAAAAATTGCCAAAGAAATGGCACAGCGCGGACACGAACGTGGGTACGTACAATGCCTAAGAAAAATAAAGAGCCTTAAATCAAACTTTAAGGAGGCAAAAGACTCGAATCAGCACAGCGGTCATGACTGCAACAACGTGACAATTTTACGACCAGCTTTTTACCCGTGTAAAAAACATGCGTGACGTTTCGGAGGACCGACGCGTTCACATTACAGATACAGGTCACTTGTACTTATGAATGTGAACCATCAAGATAGACAAATCCGATCTAAGCAAAAAAATCGGAATTGAACTATGTGGCTGGCAGTGTGAACGTAGCCTGAGAATCTCATCTAAGCAACTCACAGAAATCAATAATTATGATGCTGCATTTTATTTTAACCATTCTCAAATAAAGACAATTTAAAATGTGAACAGTTTTATTTTCTGGTTACGATCATATTTTTATAATAGTTTTGATTCAGTTTTGATAAATAGTTCCTTCGGTTTTTGCTATTGAAAATGTATATTGATAGGCTACATGGTTAATTAGTTTGATGCATGTGGCTATTAAACTGTTAAAGTGTTTTCTTTTCTAAGGCAGAAGATACATTTCATGCATGGTACATTTAATGTAATTATGATGTCGAATTTCAGTCCTGTATCATTACAATACTATGGTAAACATTACATAAAATGCTACTGAAAATAAGCTTATATTTTACCAGAATATAGCGTATTTAAAAACATATTATCAGACCTGCCAACCTTGGGAATTTTTTTGAGTACCACAATGGTGGCACTCTCGCAGACTCAGGCCCAATCCCAAACCGGTCCCTACACACTCCGCCTTCGTTTGCGCGTTCCCGAGACCCGTCGCCATGTTGAAGTGTGTCTCAAAGCAGCAAGGGCTAAGGGGGAGTGGTCGATGATGCCCTCTTTTAGCGAGTCAGCAACGATGGTGGCTCGCGCGATTTCACATTTTCACTACCACTTCCATATCCCACAATTGCTAGCGCACAGGAAACAGAACAGCACGATAATTTAATAATTGGATTCTAACAGCACTGTAAAATACACATAGAAAGTCTATGTTACTTGTTATAATTCATCGCTGCAGAAAAAAATTAGGAAAGCAGTTATTTGTAGCTGGTCAGTACAGATAGATTTTATCGTGATCCGATTACGAGAGATTTTGTGTACTTTTCAAACTAGAAACCACGCGAAGAAACATTCGTACCCAAACTCGATCAACATCACACCAGCAATAAGTTATTTTTCATATTTGCCTGTTTTTTTTCCTCTACTGAGCTGATCTGGTATTTGGTACAGAAGTAATGCGTAATGTTTTATGCGTGTAAACTAAGTTAGCTATGGTAGAAATTGTACAATCCTCAATATGACACGTGTACGTACTTAAAATTGCTCAATGCAATAAGACGACGTAGCCGTCGTCTTCTCGCATTAGATAAACTTTGTGCTTTTTTAAAATAACTGATATGTCATTAAAGAAAATACAATACAGCTTCTTGATGGATCCATTAGGTCAAATCACTACATAATGCATTTCATCTTTCCGGTAAAGAAGACTGTAAAAAGGTGCTGCGAGGGCAAGTCTGTCTCAAATCTTTCTTGTGACAATTTCCTTCAGCTTAAGTGCATATGGCGTGTTGTGAGGGTGACTCAGTGGGAGTGTGACTTGAAATGAAGGCGGAGTGTCGAGGGTATAGTTTGGGATTGGGCCCTAGGAATTGGGACCACTCGCTTACGTCATCAGCAGTCGACCATTGCACATACGTTTCACACCTGAGACTTTGCATTTGTTTGTAACAATGCTGGTGTTCAAGGTAAAGTGTTGTCGACTGCGTGCATTTTAATCATCATACTCCGTTTGATGAATACTCGTAGAAGACGTCTGCGACGCCCAAGAAGGTCTAGCTGCAGACGCCTGTAGAGTGGAGCTCCACCAGAAATACGTCACCTCCACAGGAAACACGTGATCTTTAAGGGCGTAAGGTGGAGCTCCGGTTAGCGTTAAGGTTAAGGTTAGTGTTTATTTGCTGTAACACAGAGTTGAGTCACGTATTTCCGGTGGAGCTCCACTCTACAGGCATCTGCAGCTGGACCCTTCTCGCGACGCCTGCTAACGCTTGTGGATTTTTACGAGATATCGTTTAAAAACGACTTGTGTTTGTGTCAGCTAGAGTGCCTGGCTAAAGTTTTACCTGTCGCTTTACCTGCTTTACCTGTGTCACAATGTTCATAATATAATGTACCTAATTTTCATTGTTTAATGTATTTGGCATACTATTTCCTTTTATAAATGTGACTTTCTGTGCATGTACACAGCGATTAACATACAAATTAGAATAAATATTTTATGTACCGTTTAGCAAAAGCTATCCAAATGCCGCATGCTTAAATATAGTGCATCGCAGTACAATATAATTTTTTTTTACCTCAACTACTTTTAAAAGTACATGTGCTATATGTGTGCGGATTATTGCCCTGTATGCATGAACACATGGAACATTTTAAAGGTAAAATCATTTGTTTGCTCTGATACCATTTAGGTAGCTTTAATGAAAGAGGACTTTCAAGTTAAGGAATGTGTATCAACAATCGGGGGTGTTCTTAATTCTTCGACGGTTTTGTGAAACTCACCCCTGCTTGGTTCTTTTTCTATAAATACTGCAGAGAAACTGCTCTGTCTCTACGCACGGAATTAGCTATTTTCAGGAAATTGTTTTTGAAAAACTCAACCTAATACCCCGTTTCACTTACATTAAACTAAGATATTCTGCTAAAAATTACATTTTTTTTGCAAGCGTATTTATAAAGCTGTATTACATTTATGAGCTTCTTTCCCCACACCGCTAGCCATCTTTTCTTTTCTTGTTGTGTGTTGCAGTGCATTGTGGGAATTTTCCTCTTTCACTCGGTTTTGAGTCAGCATCTGAAAAATCTCCGTTTCAAGGGCTATCTTGAGGGCTGAACACCACTACCCCTCGCTGCTAATAAGAAATGGGACAACACTACCCTACGCGGGTACACGCAAATGGAGTGGTAGGGCTAAGTGGGGGTATTGGGATTGGGCCTAAATGTACTACCAGGTATATCTATATGATAAAGATAAATGTGGCACATTGGTAATAGATGCTCACCACCTGTAACACATGAAATGTAGCATGACCCAGTGGATCAAATGCATTTTTCATTGGGCGCCACTCCTCCCCCTTCTTAGTTGTGGCAAACACCATTTGGTGAGTTGCATATTGACATTATATAACATGATAGGTTCTATTACATAACATGATAAGTTCATGCTTGTAAAAGTTTACATTTGTGGTAAAAGTCTTTTTCCTCGTAGTGCCAGGTTTGAAAAAACAAGATTATTATGGAGATAATTTATTCAAAGTTTCTATGATAGGACCCAGAACTTTTATTTTGAAATAAACATATTAAAAAATACATAAGCTATTAACACACAGCTGCATGATATATTGTGTGTATGCACTATAATGATTTGTTGGCACTGCTTTTTGTGTGTTGACGCAACTCTAGGCCAGACTACCAACTTATTTGACACACTCTACTGTTATATAATAACCATTTATTTTTGGATATTTTGTTTCTGATAATTTCACCTGCAATTTTATAAATGTTGCAGTGTTACTTGCAGAAATTTCACATAGAGTAATATCATGTAGACCTAATTAGCACCTTAACCATACCAAACAGTCATTTCCTTTAAATAAGAAGCCTCGTTCACTTAATTGAAGGCTCTCAGATTTGTTCAGCAAAGCTAATCAGTGACAGCCTTGGCTAATTATGCCAAACACCTGTTCTTTACCAGAAAATACCAAGAAGATCTGGCTGCAGAACACTGGGTCACATCCACTAGAAGGACTCCACTGTGGGGCCGGAAATCACATGACCTCCACCTGGCCCGGACATGACATTATGCAAACTTCAGGAACAGAGGTGGTACCTCAACTAGGAGGTTCCATATCACATGATCTCCACAATAGCGCTGGATATGATGTCAGTGTAACATTCGGAAATGACTTAAATCATCTCTTTAAAAATACACATTTTCTTTTTCTGGTGATAATCATTAATACTCCTTTTAAATGTAAGGGAATGGATGCTAATAGACGATTTTAAATTTGCTGTGAAATTCTCACTTTTATGTAGTTTAAGATATTATGAGAAACATTCATCTTCATAATTTTAAAGGAAATAAGGTAGATTAATGAGTTCATGGGTCCCTAGGTTGTAATTTCCGTAGGCCTGTCTACGCCCCTACTTCCAGAATGACAAAACAATTAACTTTAAAAGTAATAAATATTAGTAACTGCATAATACTTTTAATAAAGAGAATCGCATCAGAAGAACAACAAACCGGCAAGCTTACACTTACACATCAGTCATATGCAGGAAACAGAAAGTGCGTAACAGAGACCTCATTGAA
The DNA here is from genome assembly GCA_026781145.1 of Hippopotamyrus pictus. Lineage (NCBI taxonomy): Eukaryota > Metazoa > Chordata > Actinopteri > Osteoglossiformes > Mormyridae > Hippopotamyrus > Hippopotamyrus pictus. Next base: position 19,815,567 of record JAODLC010000113.1, read on the forward strand.
TAAAGGCATCACAATAGCAGTAACCGTAAAACATGACATTCTGATCCAGTGCGTG
>JAODLC010000113.1:19830819-19855063 GCA_026781145.1 Hippopotamyrus pictus
CTCTAAAGCGGCACTAAACTGCAGTCGAAACGCAAACCGAGCCGAACTGAGCCAAACCAAGGTGAGCTGTACTGAACTGTGCTGTGCCGTACTATGCAGTGGAAAAGCAACATAAGCAAACCTTTCAGTTTTAGAGAGAAGGATATAAGTTTACATATATTTTGCCGCTGAATTTTATTTAGAAAATGTTCCGATTATCTAGTTCCTTCAAGAACGTACAAATGTTTGCGAGGCGGTGAGCACAGGTGCATCATTACCGTGGTGACCATGCAGTAATTCTCCTTCCAGGCCCCACAGCAGCCGAAAAACGAGACGAAGAAGATGACGAATCCCACCACAATAAGGACGATGGGTGCAGCAGAGCCAGATGCATTTTTCATCACAATTGTGTCGTTTATAGTCACTTGCACTAGGATACCCACTACGATTACAGCCAGACCACAGAGCTGGAGGGAGAAATTGAGTTGCATGTCAGACGTAGAGGTTAATTATTTAATCACATGTATTGTACAGCTGTCTCTCACACCTTTGCACTGTTTATTTTTTTTTATATTCTGGAATATATTTCCTTGAAAGAAACAAATCAGGTGAACTAATCAGGTGAACAAAATGTCAGTAAAGACATGGAATAACTTCAGCGCAACATGCAGAATGGTCTCTCTCCTCCCTAAAGTACGAGTATTTGTAAATACCTGGAATAGTCGATTAAATTACACAATGGCAAAAAGTTTAAACTTAAGATCCTCATCATTCAATTTCCAGAGCTGTAAACGTCTAATCTGCCTTTCCACGGCAAGCTTTAATTAATTAATGAGCTGTGTAAATTTAAAGTGAGTCTCACAGGGCCTTCCTCAGTAGCTGAATAGCCTGAGTGTTGCATCCTTCCTCCTTACAGCCAATTTATACTCGATGTTCACAGCGTGTTCACATCATGGCCACCACACGTTTCCTTTGTTGATTCCACACAAATGTGAAGTAGTAATATGACACGTGGACAGCACCAAAATTTGAATGGCAGTACGGTCACCTTTTGTCGCGGGACTGTGTACTTATATACGGTACAGTTAGTATTAAAGTACAATCTGATTAAAAAAAATGAATGGCTGGAAGAACTGTACATTTTCAGAGGCAAGAGAGAAACTATTCTGAGCACTATTGTGTCCCTCTTTGTACAGCATCTTCAAATGGCAGTATAAGTTTCAAAGGGCATTTTTCCATTGCACCAAGTACAGTACTTTTGGTGCTTTCACTTTTCCATTGACCTCTGAACAAGTACCAGTACCAAAAGTTCCAGTACTGAAAGTGCCAAACCACTATTACTTCTTTGGTACTTCGGTACTTTGGGCTGGGACTTGACACGTTCTTTGTCGACTGGTTATGCAAATTGCCTCTGAAACAATACAAAACACCGCGCTGAAATCAGTTGCAAACTCAGAAAATGAGAAAAAGTTAAAATGCGATTTGTTCATAAGAACATGCACAACCAAACGATCTGGATGGCATGGCAAGTATTTTGTTGAATATACTAATATAGCAGCTATATGCGTGCTGTCCCAGCGATGTAATTTTGTTAAACACAGCAATATGATTTTGTTGTAATAAATATTGGGATATTTCTAAAACAAAAAAGGAGTTTGTATATTTCTCACAAACCCATCTTTGAGTGATTTAAATGGCAAGGATGAAACTGATTACGATTGTCTTGGAGAATGCTTGCAGCGCTCATGCAAAAGCAGCAGAAGTAAAACAGATTTTTATACATACAAGAATTTATAAGAGGAATAATTTAAATTGCAAAGCTTGCCAAGTTTTTCCTATGAGAGTGTAAGAGTAAAAACATTTTAGCTAGACTTCAACCCCCTGTGCTATAATGTCCGTATAGAATTGAAAGTAAGAAAAAGCCTTCTTTTAATATAGCTGACTAGCAATGCAAGAATTGTATGTGCATAACAAGCGATGTTGGCATTATATTGCACATCGCCAAGCCGTATAATATACTATAGCCATTTTTTCGAATTCAGTATAATACACCTAGGGCTGCAACAATTCAAGTAATTCGAATAATTCGATTACAAAAAATCCTCGATGAAAATTCTTTGCTTCGATGCTTCGTGTAATCCGCATGACTATGTATCACTTAGTGATCAGCGTGTTTCACTTGGAGGATCATTACTGTCGCACAGTGTGCTTACGCTGTGTTACGTGCAGCAGGTTTGATTCGTTGGCGTGTTGGTGGAAGACAGGGAAAATAGCGAGGAAATTCAGAGAAAAAGGCAAAAAATGTCTAAAGTTTGGGACCATTAAAAAAAAAAAAAAAAAAAAGCGAAAAAACTGTCCATTGTAAAAAAGAATTAGCTTACCACAATAGCACAACGTCAATGATTCAACATCAACAGAAAGCACCCAGTCTATACATCCATTCCACACAGCGCAACCAATACAAGGTAAGCGCGAGCGTTTCACATTTGCAGCTAAACAAAGACCTGCGATAGAAACGTATTTATGGACATGTGTGTGAATAAAAAAGTATACCAAGATTCAGCCCAAGCAGTACCTATTTTTTCCTAAACAAAAACACTGATAATACAACAGCAGTAAAAATGATGCTGTCGTAGTTTAACATGGAACTGGAGCCCGTCTATACACTAACAGCAAAGAGACTGCTCCGTTGCAGAGATGGTGAACTCGGGTGGAGTGAAGGAAAACAGTGGTGAGTCTAAAGGGGTACATGAGGTGTACTCAACTAGATCTATCTCAAGGCTTTAGTAATATTATTTTGGAGCTTTAGATTAATATGAATAATATTACGTAATTATAAATATTATATAAAAATTACCCACCCCCCTCCCCCGACAGCCTTGGGCCAGTAAAACTCAGACACTGAATTATCCAACTGCCACATGCCCCTTTAAAGGCTTACACACACACACACACACATTCTGTAACACATTTAAACACACACACACGAACATGCACACATCATTCCTACCTCATTCAGGAGATACAATCCTGTCAGAACTTTTTTTATGCCTCCTATAACTGTACAAGAATACAGAGAGTAAAAGCCATTTTAAGTTATGCCTTAGTTTAGGATATACATATACCTTTTTTCAATAATTTTGATATTTTATTTTTGCATTTAAGAAAGTGTTTTCTTAAAAAAAACAAAAAAAAAAAAACAAATATGTACATAAATGCACTAAGACTGAGTTCAGTTCCTTTGTCAGTTATTGTATGGAGTTCAATCATTAAAAATGTTTAATGGGTTAAGGAAACCCATGAGTTGTTCATTTTAAGAGACCTGTCTATTTTTTCTATTTCGAATAGTCACTATTACTCTTTAATAAAACAAAAGTATTTCTTATCCGATTACTCGATTAATCGATGGAATAATCGGTAGAATACTCGATTACTAAAATAATCATTGCTGCAGCCCTAAATACACCCCACCTTGAGTTGTGATGTCATTCGGCGCCGGCACAAATTTTTTATGCCAGTGGAAAACCAATGCCGTACTTTTGTTACGGCACCTGGTGCAATGGGAAAATGCCCTAAGAAACCAGTGTCATGTGTACAAAGTACTGTATAATGAAATCCTAACTTGAAATTCTTACTAGACTACTTTAAGCAATGTTATTTTTCAATACAGTTGTCATATTTATAAAACTTGGTCATAAAATTGACAGAGTGGGGTTTACATTTTGCTATTTATGTTGTTCAAGGAAAGAAAATTTAGTAAGCTGTGGAATTTTAATGGCTGCACCTTTTCAGGATAATGCATTATACATTTAACATCAGTTACTACTTTTGCAACAGCTCTGCATGTGTTCTGAGAGCCGATCCTAATCATTATCATCCTTGCTGTATAAAAATCACACATAAATAGAAGCGTTTGCGGGAAATTGATTGTGAACTATTTCTTTCTTTATAAATACTGCAAAAAACTTAAAGAAATGGATTTTCCTCCAATATCGTGCAGCCAAATCACTAAATTCTAACTACCATGTGATATCTAACAATATATAATTCAACGTGGGGTAGTAAAGCAATATGTGGCAGAGCGAAGTACCAATACGATGTGGAGCATTGGGCAGAATACAGAGAATGCTGCAGCAGTATTGTAAAATTAGCAAGTCGATCGTTGTGGGGCCAGCGAGTGTCACAACCTCATGCAAACAAGTGAGACCAGAAACGAAGTAAACGACCAAGGTGGTTTTCCCACACTGCCCCCAGGTGGACATGACCTTTAATCCTATAGATAGATGTAAACTATGTGCTGAAGTATAGCCAGTACACTGCTTGCATAGCATACGCATCGCTTCAAGTATATCCCAGCCCTTAGTCTAACATAGTGGCCCTAAATTTGCAAGGCTAGCTGGTGTTCTATCAGGGAGATGAGTTATACAGCTTGATACTTCTCCATCATAATGCTCTACAACAGGGTTATTCAAATCACAGTCCTTGAGGTCCAAGCACTGCTGGTTTTCCAGCCTTCCTTTACCTGTCAATCAGGTGTGAAGCCTCTGACCAATCAGAATCAGTAATTATTAAACAAACTACCTGGGAGAACTGAAAACAAGGCCTGGATTTCGAATCGAGGTCCAGATTTGAATAACCCTGCTCTAAAGTAACCATGTTACCATGCTAATTAGGCTCCCAAGGACCACTTGGCCCAACACACAAGGGTGTCCTACCTATGAGAAACATGGAGCTTTTAGGCACACCATCTTAACTCAATCAGGGAAGCAACTCAAAAAAAATTGAGACAAATCTGTGCATTTGCATATTTCTGTTGAACAGCTGACTTGCGCAAACAGTTAGCAGAATCAAAAAAATCATTTTATCAGTAGACAGCCTCACGACAGCTTGAACTTTGCTTTCCTAAAAATGGTACACTCGGAACCTGTTAAAAATAATTGACACTATTTCGTATCTTAGCATCATCATCCTCTGCAGTCACTGCTAACAGAATGGTATGAAGCCTAGCTACAGCAAGGGAGTTATTTGATGTTGATCTCCACACTACTCAGCCTGACAAACATTAACAGATCAAATTTCACTGGAACTTCCCTTGTGAGAAAGAATGAAACACCGGACAGTTCACCCTTTGGCTGAACTGAATTAAGATCAACTGCACATGCAGGAAAACTTGTTAGGGACAGGAACATACTTTCCCATGCCTGAAGCAAATTTGTATCTGTTGACTGCTCTTATTATTCAGCAGGATTCTTAGCTTCTTGGTCTTTTTGGTCCTTGGGTGACTAGGAAAAGATTAACTAGATTAACACACACAAACTGTTAGGGATATTCATAGTCATTTCTGAAAACAAGACTTGGTTGTGCAAAGACCCACACCTTCTTTCACATATACTTCAATTGCATTATGTTACCCGTTATGCTCAACTGCGTTCGGGAGATAAATTTACAGGAACTAGAGGGTTTGTTAAAAATTACACAACCAAGATCTCTATAATTTTTTTTAAAGTGCACAATTTAGTTTAGAATGCAAAGATCCAGTGAAATTCTGCCATTGCCTGTGAATGGAAGCCCTCCCTTAGCGGCCTTAACAAAAACAGTTTGCACAAAAAAAAAAAAAACACACACAATGAAATACACAAAACTGGAAGTGTATTAATAGCCTGGGCAAACTAGTCCAACCACCAAATTATCTGTTTTATCATTTGCAGTGTAATAAATGCTTCTTATTCTGTTTAAAGGATATTTGTGTATGGTGTCCTTTTTAATTTGTTTGCACTAGGTGTACCATCTTTACACTATATATGTATGTTTATCTGCACTCTACGTATCTTGCTGCTGTATGCACAAGAAATTCCCCGTGATCAGTAATGTTCATCTTAATCTTAGGAACACTAAATGGTTTATAGAGTGGCATATCCACATTACAGTATATGCTAAAAAATATCCAAAGCATAAATATTTTTCTACGTGAACAATCTTAGAAAGATCCTTTTAGCTGTGTTTTTAGAGAGCAAAAACATAGGCACGCTAACTTAAATCCAGTGTCTCACCTATAAGACCTTCTGTTGCTTAGCACAAAAGTTACACCAGTACAAATATTTGAGGGTGGAAACAGCATGGATAAAGCAGGAACTTCCAAAATTACATGGCAGGAATGAAGGGATGTGTACCAGTCTACCATGGATGTCCACAGAGAAATACTCTGAAGCTAAACTAATTTAAAAAGCTTAAGCAAGTGTCATGTTTCACAGATGTAAAGGGCATGTAAATTAGCATGAATAATAAAGATGCACCGATTGCATCGGCCAACTATTGGTATCAACCAATGCAGCAACAATCGGCCACTGGTCAATAGCTAAAAATGAGCCAATATTTACTGCCGATAATTCCCTTTAAAATGGTGACCCATATTGGGTTGCACACCTGCGTACTAAACACTCAGAAAAATGTCTGCTGTGTGGAATTAATGTTAGTGAAAATGTTAGCAGAAATGCATTTCTAACACTTCACAAGGAGGATCTACTAAAAAACATTTCAACACAACAAATTTGATTGCTTTCCCTAAGGCAAGACAATGAAGAGAGAAGGCTGCAGTAGTGCCAAATAACGCAATTACTCTGAAAATCATACTTTTTATGAACAGTTATAAAAGTTTATACACAGTTATAAAACATAGTACTTTTTCATATTTTTGGCATGTAATTTTTTTTTTTTAATTTAATTTAAGCAGAACCTCCCAAGCAAACCAGTATCGGTGTCAGTTTCCTAAATAATGTTTCCTATCGACCAAAAACGTCCTTATTGGGGAATCAGCAAACACTGTGGGAGAACTGTATAGGTGGCGTCTTAAATTCTCATAGACCATTGGTTTGAAATCACTGAAAAGGATCCAATGGAAGCACTGATCCCAAAACATAATGCATCACATGACATGTTATGACACCTCCGCACAGTCATAAGATTCAGATTTCATCACTCTTTCACAGAAGTCTGGCCAACTGGTTTTAGTGATGGTTATTACACATAACCGATGGGTCTGTATTAGGATCATTCCTTCCCCAGATTTCAGTGAACACCTGCTTTAAGACTGATTGCCCTAATCTCACTATTTATTTAAGCACTACATGATAACTGCACCCCATAAAAAACCCTGTGCAGAACCTTACACACCTTGAAAGGCTAAAGGGAAAAGTTGGCAGGTTTTAATGGATCGATGACCCTTACAGCAATAAAAACAATGTTTAAAAGACATTGATATAACAGAAACTAACAGCAGCAGGGCACATTTTACTTTCTAACCATGGGATTAATAAGTGAATTATTGCCACAACCACCACAACACATTTGCTTTTTAACATGCTTACTAATTTTGTTTTTTTGGTTTTTAATATCTGTGGCAGAAGAAAAGGAAAAACAAACATCACCTCTGCACTACAAAACAATAGCTGGAGAACTGCCAGCTTTCCGGCGTTTTCCGCCAAGGTCATGTCACATGGCACAGGCACAGCTCACTTGTGTCAAGTATACTGTCAAAGTCAAACTATATGTGGCAGTCAAAGGCAAAACTAAAATAAAAAAACACATCAAAAAGGTATTTACCACCAAGTTACTAAAGAGCTCTTAGTTGAGGACATCATAGAATCCATCTGCATCTTGAATGCAGAACAGAATAATAAATTCTCCACTTCAATAAACGCACAACCCAGCCTATGGAGAAACAATAAGCAGCGTTCTCAAATATTTCATGTTATTTAACAAGCCCATATTTTAAGTTCAATTCACATATTCCTTCCGTGACGAAAACCCCCTAGTGATGTTAATGACCATTACTAAAACATCTTAGCATTAGTGTGACCCTTAGTCAAATGTTGATATCAGTGGTGAGAAAAGCGAACACAGATGGTATCTGCAGTAACAGTGCCGTTCAATATGCAGAAGGAAATTGTTACAGTTTAAGATGGTGGAAGTCTGCGGTTACGTCGAGCCTGAACAGGAACAAGATGGAGACCAAGTTCTTTCAAAATATGCCGGAAAGTATGCAAAACTACCAATCCTACAATTATTCTAAGATAAGTGAGTAAGTTACTATGAAACAAGTATCAAAGGTAGGCGCACTCAAACTCCAAAATATAACAAAAATACTTAGGGTGCGAGTTAACGATATCAAAATGCAAAAAAAGGAACAGCACTCAAAAAACTTCTCATGCCATCATTGCACCATACCACACAGACGCGTTTCAGCATTAAGCCGCTATCAATGTGTAAAAAAAACACCAAACCACACTGATTTTTTCAAGGCAACAGGAGACATGTGACACAGTAACTCATAGTAAGTTACTATGAAAAACATAATGGACTTAGAAATTTTGTTGTTTCTGGTTAAACAAATGAAAATGCTAACAAATGTTGGATAACTATTTATGAATAGATTTTATCATTAAACAATCTTATCACAATGCAATTCATATAAAGTAAAAAAAAAAAAATTCTATTTCTTGCGGGACAAAAGCTTTTTCAAGGCTTTGATCTTAAGTTATACAGATATATATGACAAAGATACCTACATATAAAGAAGAACTGGAAAAAAAAACAAGAAGTTTACCACAGCACTCCCTATGCCATTCTTATCTCTTGGTTGTCAACATTCAACATGGGTGTGGACAATAAGCCCAGCAGAATGATGATTCGAGGGGCAAAAAAACTCCCCACTAAGTTAAATAAATTAATACATTTTGAAGAATGGAAAGGATGCAGGGTGCTCAAGATTTCAAAAATTTGCAAATTCATGCTAGAACAATTAAGGAACTTAAAACAGTAAATCTCTCTAACACACACACGCACACACAGGAGGAACATAACTTTAGGTTAATCTGGTCATGAGTTCCCACTGACCTTGTGTACAGATACTCATTCATACAGATCAGTAATGCCCCCGCCCTCCCTACACCCTGGTACTTACCCAGAAAATAAAATTAAAAAAGAATAGCAGGAACTTGACACATTTCACCCCCCCTTCTACAGCCATGTTGTCTGTTGATCCAAGCTCCTAAATGGAAAAAGCACATAGATGAAACAAAAAAGTTTAACTATACATCAGGCGAATAAATATGTGTTTAACAGACCTCAAACATCGATGATGAAATTAAAACAGGGAAACACATGGCTTAAAATCATATTGCTCAAACTATAACTATATACCATAAATGGCCGTTACTCGCCAAATTTCTCTGTTCCTGTTTTTGCCACAAATGCATACGTTATGGAGTAGTTTCTGTACATACTCTGATAATAAGAACTCTTTTTTTCGTCTTTAAAACTACAGGAAAGCCCATAAGGCGTGACAAGTATGAAAATTCACGTTAAATGGGTTAATGGCATGGTGATCCGGTCTGAAAAACATACGTAGATAACCCGAGAATCCCACTGGATACTGATCGAGGCGCCAGTTTTTTCCGTTTCCTAATCCTAATTAGAGCAGATACCGTAGTATTTAATAGGCGTTACGAACAGTTAAAGGAAATGCGTGTGCTGAACGAACACATGACTAACTCTCTAGTGTTAACGTCTCTGGGGAAGGAAACGCATGCCAGTAAGTTTACCGTACATACGTTCCTGTACAGGATCACAAGACGTCTACTCTGAACGAGGCATGATCAGTGGTGCTAATTTATATCTAATAAACGAAACGAGGCCCGTAACAAGTGCCAAGGGAAGGTTTGATTTAAAGAGGTGCCTTCTCTGCTTTGGTAAACATTACTCAGATATGATGGAAATTAATCCGGCATCCATTTTGTTGGCCGTAGGTATAAATAATGGGTAACATCTGCGACCGTAAAAGCCCCCGCTCGTTTCTTCACATCAGTAAACGTAAATGTCATTAAAGCAGCAGCACAGCCAGTTCATTTATGTCGCCAAAGTTTTCACTCCGAAGTAACTCACAAAGATCAATCTTGACGAAATTACACAGGAAGCCCGGATTCACTAAAAACTTTACATTTATATCCCAAGAATTGGTTAAAAAGTGGAAAAAAAAACTCGTAGCAGCACGTATAACGACATAGTTTACAAAACTCATTTAGGGAAAAAATTTGGTAGAGCAAAGGCCTAATTAATATGCATATATCGTGTTCAATAGTCTTTTAACCAAACTGGCACAAACACAGTCTTTAACGAGAAGGGGAAACTTTCCCTAATGCCACTAACACATCTCTCTTTGTATAACTGATTTTGTTTATTTAAGCTCAAATTATATTACAGCATATTTTTTTCAAATACTACAATAAACAATGACTTACCAAAAGCCTTCTTGAGGGAGTAAAAATCCCAGGCTACCTCCTTCCGACGTACCGCAAACTGCTCGGTTAGATGGGTCGTTTGTTAGCGATTCCCCGGGCGTCTCGCGACGTCAGCTCGTTTATCACGCGGCCACGCCTCACGCGGCCCCTCAAACTCGAAGCTGCGTCTTCGTCTTAAGAATTCGTCTTATACTTAAAGTACTGTTCTGACTTGCAAAACGTTTAAGATTTATTTTTCACTCCAACAAAAGTTGGTGAGAAAAAGGTTCAATACTTTGGTATTATCAACAATCATAAAGGACATCTTAACTTTTATTCTTTGTTTTATTATTTAATTTTTTTCTGGTTCTGTTTTCGTCATTGGTGTTGCAATACTTTATTTTTTTGCCCTCTATCCAACGGCACAGATCACAAAACCTAGATATTGTTAATAATCTTATAAAGCAAAAACTGTGATGTGTAAAAGTAGTTTTCAAAATCTACATGTATTTAGCTTGCTTCTTAAGTTTTCATCTCAGTAATTTGAATTTAGCGTAAAATGACAAAGTATTGAAATTCAGTAATTTAAATGGAATCTGTTAACCTCATTATGGTTGTTCAAATCAAGCCATTTAGAAAAAACTTTTCTCTACACAATCCGGAGGGGCGCTGTTTATGTGAACGCGAATGTATACGAATCAGTTGTAACGGACATGACACAGACTTTACCCTGGAGTGGGTCGGTGTGATGATGACATTTCCTTCTTGCAACAGGTACAAAAATGGAAGAATACAAACATCTAAGGGGCGAAGAACTTTTTTTTTTTTACACAAAAAAGATCCCAACAGATATGGCTAACTGTAGAGAATGAGATTCTGTGACTTCTATTTGAGGTGCTGACACTGCAGTTTCTGCAGCGTACTTTTTGCGTCATGTCCTGCCTCCTGCATGTTCTACACAAATGCCACCACTCGTCCAAACCAACTGTACTATATCTAGTAGGTGTGAACAGGTCTGACAAGGACAATCTCCAGTTATGTGCCAGATGTGTGAATAACAGGAGTACATGTTGGATAAATGAAAACTATTATGAGACATAAGACCAATCCCAATGTTCACATTCATGGACTTTGAGGTGCATCCCCATTAAGTTCTTGAGGGCTTAGGGTTGTCCCACTGTCAAATTGTCAAGTGCATGAGGGCTCTCTCGCAGGCATTTCGTCTTTTATGCACACTTTCTGCATTTCTGTAGACTTTGCCTGAGGAAATTATCCACAATTCATATCACTATGTTGTGAGACTCTGGGTTATCAGGAAAAGCTGGGAAGCATAAAAAATCATGTGTTTTACCTTTTGATTAATGATGACATTTTCATTTAAAAAAGAGTAAATTGATTACTCTCTCTCACTTCTAAATTTCCTCCTGCCCACTCTGTAAGGCAAGCGTAGTACGAGTTCAGATTAGGTAGTTGCTCCCTTAAATGCCTTGGCTGTGAAGTAAGTGTAAATTTAAAAATAAAAAGCCTCAAGCCCAGTAAGTAAGGAACATATTTTGGCATGGTCAAGGTTACATCGCAGTGTGCTGTGCTGTCCCATTCCTATTTATGACATTTCAAGCCCTTGCAGCTTCTCGATCGCAATCACTTACCAGGTGACATCAGTTAAGTCTGTGAGGGTTCAGGGCTTAGGGCTCAGGGGGGACATTGGGCCAGATACTCCTATATTTTTATTCCATTTTGTAATATATTCTGCATAATGCACTTGTTATTTTGTAACTGTATTTTGCTATTAAGAAATAAAGTATTCAAAATAAGTGGAGGTTTTGCTGGATTTAATATAAAGAAACAAATAGGTACTGTATGACAACTTCACCAGTGGTCTGTCAAAAAAGAGAGGGACCTAGAATTTGTACAGGTGACAGATACAGTTGATGCAGTGTCAGCTAGTGAGAACAGAGGTGAGGAAAAAGTGGTTTGATCTGAAAATAAGCGTCAAAGAAAAGGATCGCAGTCCATAGATCCCACAACTGTGCCACAGGGGATAACCCAAGCACCACGTCAGTGTCACCTCTGGATGATAAAATAGCTGCCATCATGGGCAAAACATCCCCAACAGGAATCACTCCAGATGGTGACAGTGACAATGAAGCTCTATCACCCATGGATGAGGAACAGGTAAAATACTTATGTGGTTTTGTTTAACTAGCTGTAGGATGAAATGTGTGTCATACACCAACATATGAATATTGCGGAAAATCAATTGTCAGACATTTCAGTTGTCTTGTAAAGCATATAGTTAGTGACACTGATACATAATTTCTTTGGGCATGGATGTTATATAGCTTTGGAACGATACCCTTGTCATTGGCATGACCAGCCTGCACATACTTTGTGTGTACATAACAATATCACTGTATTTGTCAATATATCAAGGTTGATAATTAACTGGGAGTCCATGCGAATCCTCTGTGTAAATCGCTTTGCTTCACAATTCTTGGCCGCTAGGGTTTTTTTGTGCAGACATTGTTGGGATTGTTCATAAATATACACACATTTCTATGCACAGGAAGAAATTAATAAATACCATACTATGCACAAAATGTGCATACAGTGCAGTTTACACACAAAACTGTTATACGCACAGTTGATAAATGAAACCCCTGGTGTTAATGATTGTCATCAGTGTTACAAGCAAGATATGCATCACCCAAGACAATAACACCAATGACAAACTCCCATAAAAGATGCATTTTCCAAGATGGTGTCAATAGTAGGCTGACCTATCCATGACTAATCACACTAAATCAATATATTATACCATTAAATACATTTTTGTTAAATATATTCTAAAAGAACATAAAATCATGTAGCACTAATTACACAATCGTGTGGAAAAAAGTTTCTATATACATCTACTTACACAGAGCTGCTGTTTTCTTTCTTTTTTTGCTCCTGCTTTTGTTTTTGTTTAGCACTTTGGTATATACTGTACTCAGGTGTTGTTTAAAACCTTATAAATAAAATAAAATGGATTGATTGATTTACTGATTGATTTATTGATTGATTGAATTTAAAGGTAAATTTGAAACTTATAGAATATGGTAATACTGACTATAGCTGTGTCCCAATTCAATTTGTAGCCTTTGTAGACAGCATTCTTCTAAAAATCCATGCAATGAATCTTGGAACATTGTTGGGCTGGGAAAAGGAGGACACATTTCTAGGCTGTATTTCAAGGAGCCTTGTTACGTTGCTGTGATGCATTCGGTGTTCAAATGCAGCATTAGAAGGCTGCAGCCCCTGAATTGGGACACAGCTTATGTACATTATCTGAACAGCCTCTTCTTCCTGTGAATTTTAACCTAGGAAGTACTTCTCCACAATTTTTTGCATTTTCAAAATGTATTTTTTTAAGTAACACTAATGACAAATATTAATTTGAAATAATTTCTAATCTTAATTATTTTGTTTTGTTTATTTACATATTTGGTAGCCTTTGTATCTATATTAAATCTGACACAATAAGATAAGTGAAAGATATTTTGGGAAAAAAAATTTAAAATTATGCGAACCAATACAGAATCAAACCCTTATATGTAATTGGGCAAAAAGCTGACTGTTTTTTACATGGACTTTCTTGAAAAATTAAAGCTTTTACATAACCAAGAAAGTCAAGGGATGTAGTATCCAGGCACGGTGTACAGAACGGGGAAGCAGGAGGGGGACACATAGGATTGGGGAATACGGGATTTAATGGAGACAGGGAGCAGGAACATCAAGCAGGCACAAACAGGCAGCACAACACCATGAGACTTCAATGACAAGACTGGGGAAACATACTCGAACGGACTGAAATACACAGGACTAATTGGAAATAACTAGAAACAGCTGATGACATCAGGATTTTACACGAGGTTGATGAGGTGGACGTGGCATACAAGAGGATTGGACGAGCAGGTCATGACAGAACCCATCCCCTCCCAAAGGCGTGCACTCTGGGTGCCCTTCAGAGGAATGAAGACACAGGAGCAGGGACACAGGACCTGGAAAACAAAACCAAGAACATCAACGAGGGACCGGGAACAGAACGGAAACACAGAACAGGCTCAAAGGTAATAACCAAGACACCTGAGAAATGACAGGGAAAGCAAACAGGCACGGGGGCACCAAAAAAGGAGACACGGGGGGGGGAACACCAACGGGAGGAAGTAAGGGGCCAGGAGTGAACAGAGGCGCAACAGAAGGAAGAGGACCAGACACAGGGGGCACAAGAGGCAGGAAGGCATGGGATGGGGGGGAAACAGGGAGCCCAAGGGAACCCCAGCGGGCAAGAGGTGGAAACCATAGGGGCAGCAGGCGACCTTGAACCCGGAGCCAGAGGGATCCTCGGCGAATACGAGGTAGGAGCAGGAGGGGACCTTGTAGTGGGCAAGGAGGAAGGTGAAGGGAAGGTGGCAGGTGAAGCCACACCAGCCGACGGCACAGCCACAGTCGGCTAAGGTGCACCTGACCGATGAGCCGGAGTGGGGGGATCTGCAGGTGACCTCTGAGCAGGAGCCCGGGGGACCACAGGCGGTCGCTGAGCAGAAGCCAGAGGACCTGCAGGCACCCCTCGAGTCACAGCCAAGGAGACCAAGGGCGAGCGGGATCAGTCCTCGAACCAGGTGTCCCCTCCCTTTCCGGGAGACCAAGAGGCGTGAACCTGGCCGAGATCTGTCCTGCTGTGGAGACAGAGGAGTCATTCCCCCGGAGGGTTCCAGTGGGGCCATCAGGAAAATCCCCAAAGGGTCCTACTCGAGCTCCTCCGCCCCCAAGGGATAAGGAGTAGTGGTCGCACAGTCCAGGTCCTCCTCGGGGACAGGGACTAGGGTCCTGGGAGCTGGCTGCAAAGGAACTGGGTCAGGAACCGGGGGGGACTGGAGCCGTAGGTACAGGGACCAGGGGGACTGGAGCCAGAGGGACAGGAACCAGGGGGACTGGAGTCAGAGGCACAGGAATCATGAACAGAACAGGAACCTCAGGGATGGGTGGAGCGTCAGCTACCGGGACTGGAGTCTCGCAGGCAGGTGGTGGAGGTGCAGGGACAGGCAGGCCAGGAACTGCAAACACCACCGGGCTCAGAATTGGGAGGGGCCCTTTCCGATACAGGGGAAGCAGAGGAGACCAGGGTAGCCCCCTGGAAGATCCCTGGCATGTCTCCCTGCTTCCAGGTACTCCACCGTCTCTGCCCTCTCCCTGTTTTCGACGAAACTGGGGGTGCTTCGGGCAGTAGATTGTGGGGTACTCCGCTGTCAATGGCTACCTGCCGCGTCATCGATTCAGCCGCCTTTTCTCTCAGCCGCCGGAGGTTTTCGCGCACTTCGTTTGCTTGGTGCGCATCTTGGTGCGCTCTTCCAGCATGTCCCTGCTCCTGTTAGCTAGGGCTTGAGCAGCTGGATCCCCCCGGATCTCGGGCTTGCCGTAGCCAGTAAAGCACTTCATTGGTGAGGTTGAGGTATTCTGCTTCACCGATGCGAGGTGTCTTCTTTTGGAGTCTTGTAATTCTGTTGTATCCAGGCGCAGTGCACAGAACAGGGAAGCAGGAGAGGGACGCATAGGGCTGAGGAATACAGGATTTAACAGAGACAGGGAATAGGGACATCAAGCAGTCACAAACAGGCAGCACAACACCATGAGGCTTCAATGACAAGACTGGGGAAACATACTTGACGGCGGACTGAAATACACAGGACTAATTGGAAATAAGAAACAGCTGATGACATCAGGATTTCACACAAGGTTAACGTGGCAGGCAGTGGCACACGAGTGGCTCGGACAAGCAGGTCATGACAAGGGAAATGTTTGTCAGCATATTTTGAAAATGACTCACTCATTATAACCATTATGCCCCCATAAACCTCACATGGCTGGACAGTGAGCCAGGGTAGAGCGGAGGCAGCGTCAAGGCGTTGTCCGACGTGTAGGAACTTCCAAGTTAATCTGTGTAAGCTTCCCATTACTGGCATGGTAAACTTAGCTTTAGGCCTGAGAAAGGAATAGTCTGTTAATAGTCATGTAATGCATTGGTTGCGAGTAGTGCTGCCCGTCTGATCGTTCGTGTTTTTGCTGAGGAATTTAAGTCTTACAGTACAACTCTGGGCGGGGTTTATCCATTTAAACTTCGGTACCTTAAATCCGACAAGTTATCTGGTTAGACAAGAAATCCTGCTTTATAATACAGACCCCAAAAGTATGTTTATATGTAGGTGTGGTGTTTTCAAATACTGTTCAACACTTTCTGTTTACCTGCATTGTAGGGGGATAGATGTTTTGCATTTAAAGTTATTATAATTGCATTATAATGAAAACCAGAAAATATCATGGTTCATAACTGTTCACTCACTTTTTTGTATTAGTACTGTAATCAAAATTTACCGTGCTATATACGCTGGTCATTAGATTAAATTTAAACGAGATTTAGTTGTGCTGCTCTCTGGTCTACTTGTGTTGTACCATATGTATAGAGAATAAATATTTCAAAGCTTGTGTAGTCTCGCCACAGATTAGACAACTTCTGCTGTTAAGGGAAACAAAGAACTGCCAGGTGGCCGTTATAATAACGTCAGTGTTGGTCAGGTGGTGCCTGCTGAAGCTTCGGTGTTTCTGCCGAATTGTGCTGGAAAATGACTGGAAGCGTATGAGGCATCGAAATACTCTGCACAGCGACATCTATCGGTCTGCAAAAATTACTGCAACCGACAATGATCGAAAGGTCGGATCTTTCAGATATCCGTAGCCGACAGCGACAACAAGGCAGCATCCCACGGAGTCTTACCACAGGGGGGGCGACCGGGGCGGGGGGGCGAGGGTGTTGTTAAATTGCTGTGAATTTTGCATGATCATCTGCTATGAAAATTTGCACCCAGTAACATTTGCTGCCTTGAGGTGGGGGGTCTACCTCGGTAAATTTCACAGTGGAACGCCCTGCCATTTTGGGCCCGGGGGCGAATGCTCCCCCACCTCCTCCACGACTCCACCCAGAGATTGGACAGAGATCTCAATTACTGCAAAATCAATGGCAACTGCTCAGGTCACAGAGAAAAACCGAACCAATCCGTTCCTATTTGCAGGGATGAAGCTCCCTTGTACTGCAGACTCAATGCTGATTTGAGTATTTACAGTAATTATTTGCTTTTGTTATTTGGCATTTTTGCTGGGACTGGAGGGCGACAAGGTGGCGTGACAAGGGAAACCTGGGGTGGGAGGTGAGGCAAATTAACTGACTTACAGTAATAGAGGCCTTATAATGGGAGATTGAAATCCAATAACTTGGGGGGGGGGGCAGCTTTCTGCCATTCAAACTGTGCGGGTTAAGATTTTATTTTGAAGCATCGCCCTTCAGCAGCCTGAGAGCACCGGCATGCAAAGTGTGGCCCTGATCGCACTGGAGCTCCTGTTCACTCTCGCCACCTGGGAGTGAGCTGCCCTCATAAATATCCATCCGCCCTCATCCAGCGGCAGGTCATGGAAAACTGTAGCCTATCCCCGGAAGCACAGAGCACAAAAGTCACAACCTGGGGCCAGTTTAGAGAGGCAGATTCACTTATAGCGTTTAACTTCATACTGTGCCTGGGAGAGAGAGAGAGTGAGAGAGAGAGAGAGTGAGAGAGAGAGGGAGAGTGAGAGAGAGAGAGAGAGAGAGAGTGAGAGAGAGAGAGAGAGAAAGAATGAGAGAGAGATGCACGCTAAAACTCCCAACTACCTTCAGACACCCTGCATGCACTTGAACTGACTCCCCTGACTTCTGAACTCATAACATCCACTGACTTCACTTCCATTACTACGACCAAGACTTCTGCCTGCCAACTGTATTATCTCTTTGCTGGTTCCCTAAATAAAATCCCTGTGCTCCGCATCTGGGTCTCTGGGCTTCTGTTCTCATTACACACACAAATGGAGGGCGGGACTCAAACCATCAACCATGGACGCTGCTGTACCACCCTGGCATATATTGAGGTTGGCCAGTGGCTGTTATTTAAAACTACAGAATTGTATGGTAACACTGCTCAACACTAGCAGTGACACAGACAGGAAAGCCAACATTTTAAACAATACTCCCGGTTACACGCAAGCGAAACACACGCATTCCATACAGTTATGACATGTACTCCTAACATAAATACATGAATGCACATTAATTTACACTGTTTAAAGATAAGCGTTGTGTGCAATGCAAAGTATCCTGATAACTGCAGAATTCGTGCTGCTGACCTAGCACGACAAGCTAGCAAAACATGGCAAATACTGCAAAGGAATTTAAAAGTTTCAAGCTTTACTGTTACATGTATTCCGAGGAACACAGTGAAGTTCTTATGTCACCATTGCAAGGTTGGGGACAAGTGTTTTGGGGGAGAGGACAGACAGCAGTGCAATACAAGACAAGACGATGAGTAATAAATATGCCCAATGGGAACAAGGATGCAAATACATCACAGAATAGTAAATGAAATATTGATGAAGTGCAAAGTGGGATATTAACAATGCACTGGTGACAGATGCAGGTCACTGGGTTGTTCAGCGACCTAATGACTGAAAATCTCCTCCCCTAACCGGATCTGGGTCTCAATAAATTTAAACTTGTAGCACATTGTAGAGAAGACTATCTGTTGTTTATGCTATTGTCTAATAGGCCATTTGTGGGTGATTGGTAATTCCATACCAAACAACAAAGTAACAGTATAGGCATGTCGGTCAGTGTCAATGAAAGTGTTTAGTGTATTAAACCTTTGGCCCAAATTGTGGCAAATGCCTCATCAAGAATAGCTGGATAAAGTAAGGTTGAGATTTAAAGACTGAGACTGTTTGCTTTATGTTGCCCCCCCCCCCCCCCCCCACTTCAAAAAGCTCTATGTTGCCCCTGGCCCCAACTATATGCTTTTAATGAGGAAAAATCGACCATCTTGTCTTAAAAGCAATGTCTTGAAAATAACATTGTTTTTTCCTTTCAGTCATCGCTGTAAATTTCAAATTTGTCCTGACAGTTCCTGCTAATGAGAAACAGACACAGTCTGACGGTTCCCCTACCATCACTGCGCTTTGAAGCGGATGATTTCCTTCGGAGATGGCGTGTTTTTCCACAAAACATATTACTGTATATTCTGACCAGAATGTTCCCTCTTAATTTCATATAACTGCAGAATATTTTTCCTCAAAAAAAGTGTTTGTTGTATATTTCACTTGGGATTCATGGTGGGCTTTATTCAGGTCTCTGAAAACTTCAAATAAAGATTGAGTTTTTGGGATATTTGTGGTGGCATTCACACCTTGATCAGTCTAAATACAGTGTTACCCAATCCGGTCCTCGTGGACCCACAGACAGTTCACGTTTTTGCTCTCTCTGGGAGCTCAGAGGGAGCAAAAACATGGACCAACTGTGGGTCCCCAAGGACTGGATAGGGAAACACTGATCTTAATGATAAAACCCCGTAGTCCTTCTGTTACTGCCATTGACCTTATGGTACCTTGATCGGTCTATGTTTTAAAATGCCATGTTCGTGATATATATTGCATTTTGATCAAAATATCGAACAGATTTCACCAGGGTGAGGAATCCTTCATCATGCCAGTTCAATAAATAGATTGCACGGGACAAACGCACAGCAGCATTGCCTCCTAGTGGTCACCTCGATAAATTACAGCCAATCTTTCTGTATTGGAATAAATGTTTGAATGCCATTTAATTGCCTGAAAAAAATACTAATGTGTGTTGTTCATATATGTCTTTCCAGAGCATGAATAAGTGTTCTTCCTGTTTATGAGATAAGCAGGCTGAAGGCTTTATCATGCAGCATGAGTCATGCTGAGTAATGAAAGATTTGCTATTGGAGACCTAACTCTATGTTACAAGCAATACACACATAGGTAAGTGAAACACATTTGGTATTTCTTTCTGTCAGAATGCAATACAATCTTTGTAGGGCCTAGGACACAAGGGAAACCTTGTGAAGCACAATATTACTAGTGGTGCCAAATACAAAACTCAAAATATTGGTATGTAATTTGTTTTAAAGACATCACCTAAAACTCATGCTTTGCACCATGACTATCCCTAATCATTTATGTTCAGCACCAAACTCTGCTATAGACATGTGACCTGTTGTTCCTCATATTAAGCAAATAATGAGCCAGCTATTAGGTATAAAAGGTGAAAACATGCGAACAGGCATTCTCAGACTTTTTCTTTCTTGAGTAATATTAACAATCTCTAACTTAACAATTAAATAAACCCTCCTAACAATGAGCATAATATAAATGGGCAATTGATAAATAAAAAATGAGACCAGGCTGCTGGCCTCGCGACTCAGTCCAGATAAGCGGCGGACAGTAGATTGATGGATATGCGACAGATGGCCGGATATGGGAAGTGACTTTGACACATAGCGTGAAAGATGCTGGTTTGCATCGCAGACATGGTCAAAATGTATCAGAGAAGATCCTGCTGTATTACACAAAAATGGAATTCACATGTCATAGTCACATGTCCACTGGGTCCCTGAACAAGGCCTTTAATCCCCCAAAATGCTCCAGGGCTGCTGGATAAATGACCTGACCCTGTGCTCTAAAAGGAGAGCGTGATGGTATATGTGAAAAGATGCATTCCAATGTACCTGTACGCAGAATTGTGCAAATGGCGAATAAAGCACCGTTTCATCATCAAAAGTGCATGATGAATGACAAAATAACAGTCAATTGAGTCACGGTCACATATTTATCTGCTGCAGTCAAGATATTAAAATTATGCCTTTGCAGGAGAAAACTGTCCAGATTAACAGAATGGAGAAACTTCTGTACAGTACATTTTTCCCCAAAGAACTAGGTTCATGACCATGACGCCATGGCCACACAGTACAGAAACAGATACTTCCATTACCGCTACAGACCTCTGCTCCTAACGGGCATGAAGACGTTCATTCCTCCTGCCCACTCAACCTTCCTCTCAGAAAGACCATATAACACACAATTAACTCATTCCTGCCAGAGAAATCCTGGAAATCCTATTATAGCTAGAGAGTCCATTGAAATGGGAGGGGAGCTCTACTAATGAGGAAGAAATATAGGGGCTGAATTGTTGATGTAGCTTATGGGAGATATGAGACTGGGAGGCCAGGTTTGGACCATTAGGAGCTGGTGCGTTACGGCGATACACAGTCGCATCAGCGAGTGCCGCACTGCTCCGAGTCCAGCAGCGCCGTGCCAGGATCTTTTACTCTTCTGAAGCTGGTAAACGCGTCCACTCCTTCGTCAGCTCCTCCTGCTCTGTCTGTGGCCGTGAGGCAGCATCCTCTATATTTAGCCTACAGGCTGCGAAGGTCTGTTTGGCCCAGGGGTGAGAGCGCTGGTGACATCAGAGGGGGTGACTCACTACAGCACAGGCAGACTCTCTCAGGGATTACCAGCGCAGAACTGACGAAAGGACCGCCCCCACCTTCAGGAGGGGGCTGATTAGGACTCTTCCGGTTGTAATTTGGCCAGGATGCACAGTCTCAGAAGCAAGCTACTAATAACAAAATCTGGAAGTGATAAGCAAAAGCGATATGATGTAACGTGAAGCTTGTTTTGCTGAACTGTGCCCGACATTTGCTTTTGTGTATGTGTAAATTACGGACTGGATTTTAAGACACGGTGTCCAGGGCATGTTTATATAAATATATATGAAAGACATAACGCTTGAATAAACAATAAAATAAACCTTTATTGAAAATTAACAAAATAAATAATCTACTGTACAACATAATAAAAGCAAGAGGTTGGTTAATACTTGTGAGGAAGAGGGTATAACTTTAGGACAATAACATTAATCATACATGTCTGGTTATGAGGGCAGGTCTCCCATAATCTGCCGCCATTATCTTAGACTTCAATTTCTGTGCATCTGTATGGAGTTTCCCCGTTAGCCATTACATGTTACATTAACTCAATTACAATTACTGTAGCTACTATGGCAGGAGATCCATAGAGGATGTAGAGCAAATTTTACCGGACCAAGCTCTGTCCCCCTGAGCTTGGTCTCGACACGTGTAACGGTAACACACATTGAATGGTTTGGGTCTAGTATCCTGACACAAATCGACCTTGTCCCAAAGCACACACCCAACACCGTAGTGTTCAGTTCGACACTAATTTACAAACAAAGAACCTGAGAGAATGTGTGGGCGTGTCTTTCTACTCATGCGCTATCAATCAAAGCGGCTTTAGCGTTTCCATGTCCCCCTCCGTTCTGGTTCCAGTGAGCGGCCGTGCTCGTAACACAATAGGAGAAGTGTATTAATAACCATAATCACAGATGTTTAACCTACATCTCATCCTTTAAAGGAAACTATTAGTTCCAGTGCTGAACATGGGGATGGAAAATTTTCAAAAAGACCCCCTTAGTTCCTTTGGTCTGACAGCTTGACACCACTTTTCCACCTACATATGCCCGTCATCAGCGTGATGGGGGGGCTTTATGTCTGTTTTTTCCTTTCTTAAACTCATACTACAGTATTATGAGGATTACAGGGTTTTTGTTGCTTTTTTTTTTTGGGAAAGACAATTACTAGTTTCAAATGACCAGAAACAACACCCAATTTGAGGGACTTGCCCCTCAAATCTCTACCTAATGCAGGATAATACAATGGAAGAAAACCATATAACAGCTAAGAGATCGAGATTAAGAGTCTGATGGAGTCTGGTCCATCTACATAATATCTAAAGAGCAGGCCTGCTGCGGCTTGCCAAGTGGACTACAACTACAATAATACGCACACAAGATTAGTTGCATAAGGCCTACATTGT
Source organism: Hippopotamyrus pictus (assembly GCA_026781145.1). NCBI lineage: Eukaryota > Metazoa > Chordata > Actinopteri > Osteoglossiformes > Mormyridae > Hippopotamyrus > Hippopotamyrus pictus. Next base: position 19,853,886 of record JAODLC010000113.1, read on the forward strand.
CCAAAAAATTAAAAGCATGATGTCCGAAATAGGTCTTAGGCTGTAGGTTAAAAATGCCAAAATAATCCCAGATCTTCTCAGCCCTGTAACATTTTCCAAAATTAAAATCCCTCTGCTGTAATCATTCTCTTACATTTTCAGTGACAGACACATCAAAGAACGGAAACAAAGGAGTAGCACCAAAGGTAGAACATAATTAAAAGAAGCTAGATGAGGCGATCTCAGCTCAGCCCAGGACTGAGCGGGATTTCTGCAGGCTCCTGTCCCCATGATAGGCTGGGATGCTTGTTGGTTTTGACAGGGCTGGAGATCTTATTGCTGGAAGGAAGGGGATTCGGGGTCGAGGGTATGGATGGCTGGGCAGGCGGGGGAGTGAAGCTAAGACCGGGCAATGAATCTGGGCAGCGGACTTTTTATTTTCCGCTGTGGTCGGAGTCGTCTTTGGTGCTGCAAGAGCTGCTGCGTCTGCGGGGCTTGCCGGAGCTCTTCTTGTCGCATATCTTGTCTTCAGCCTCTGCGAAAAGAAGTAGGAACTCTTGACGGGGATACCACAGGTAATCATGACGAGGATAATCTTGACGGGGATACCACGATGGCAGATTTCCTACTTCAGCCAATTCTTTAATTTATCTTATGTTTATCTGATATATTTATAACTTATTGAGCCATAAATTCTGACTGTAGGTACAAAGTCTAGTGTAAAAAGTATGTGTAAAAATTCATGTGTACATATTTTGTCTTGAATTGTCTTGCATGCTGTACGGCAAGCCCAAGGCAAATTTCTAAATTAACACGCTCGGGCCATGAAGATCTTTCTGATTCTCTGAGTTTTCTCAAATCACTGAACGGTTGGAGGATACAGAGCCACTAGTGCTGAAGCGTTAAGTGGGTGATTGGCTGGTGGAGAACCTTAAACGGCCATAGAAAAAGTTGGAGGGGGAGTTAGAGGCTAAGAACGTCACATTGAAATGAAAGCCTTTCCTGTCCCTGTGTTTTTATGCAAAAAGCAAAAAAAAAAATGAAATAGCAGCAGCTCTCTGCCCACTGTTGTTATTTTCACTCCTCTGAGTCAGTGCTCTTCCCCTCCCACCACTTCCCACTCAGCCATCTCCTCCCCCCGCCCATCTGCAGCCGCCCACTCCTCATCACGCGTCGCTCTCAAACACACTCTGACGTAA
>JAODLC010000113.1:19855108-19865600 GCA_026781145.1 Hippopotamyrus pictus
CGACCCCCCCCCCCCCCCCCCCCAGATCTGCACCCGCCCACCCGCCTCACTTCCTTTCTCTCAACATCCCAGGTGGCGGCTCTGAATTAGCTCACGCTGACGGCAGAGAAGGAAAGCACGCCTTTCATAGCTCAGCGAAACCTCTAAATGCCAAAAAAGGACATTGTGCTTCCTCCTCAAAGCCTCCGCCAGACCATCAAAACATGAATCTGCATCCAATACAATCCGGGTCAAACAAACGTGGCGTCCGCATTACCGTGACGACTGCTGCCAGATGACGCAAGGATATCAACAACGAAATCAACGGGCTGGCATGGTGTTATTAACGAATCGTTTCACCTGCCATCTGAGTCAATGGGCTGACCTTGCCCACGTGACCGTGCGACACCATCCTGGCCAGCCGTAGACCCTCGTCCATCAATGTCTGCTGCATGAGGTTGCGGCTCCACGTGGCTGGGGCGCCGCCATCGATGTTGGGGCAGGGCGACGAGCCCAGGCCTGATGGGAACCGGCCCACGAGTAAGACCCACAAAAATATACACAGAGTCATCAAAGCTGCCTCTGTCAGATTAAGAAATAACAGGCGCCCCTCTAAGCCTCTGTAATAGCGTTAAGGCGGTCTCGCATGCCTGAGCCTAATTACGATTTTAATTAGAATTATCGCTGTGACTGTCAAACCAATTCTCTACTGCTGTGGTGGATCTGCAGCCTGACCGAGGTGGGTTTTCAGATCCGACGTAGGGTGTCGCTGCGCAGCTAAATCTTTTGCCATTTTTTACTAATATCATTGTTATTACGATCACAAACATTTTATATTGAACAATTTCTGCAAGCCTCCGATCTCAAAAATCTTAAATGTTTTGAATAATATGCAATGAAACTGCGCAGTAATAAACTGTCATGATTTTCAATGGTTTTACAATGGCGGACAACCATATCCAGATTATAAATCCAATTAATCTAACAGGTTGACTAAGTAGTAGCCCATGGTAATGCAGTTGAACTGTAAATGGCTGATCAAACTCGTTAATTATAACTGACATGGTAACTGCCATGTGACTTGGAAATCCAAAATGAAAAAAACATAGTTAAAGGTCCCAAGAGTAAGAGTGCGGCGGTCATGACAGAAACTTTGCGTGACACAAACCTCACCTTGCGTCATGCCGTCCACACTCTCTCCCGAGAGGCTGTCGTCATCAGGCCCTGACCTCAGCACCTCCTGGTGCCCGCTGTCGGAGCCGGCAGCAGAGCCCTCGGAAATGTCATGAGAGGAGGAGACACACTCTGAAACCACCACCTGTCACAGAGACCAACAAGTAATTCACATATGACTGTTGGTGGTTTGGTTAATGTGTCACAAATCCTGTATTGTATACAAAACAAAACAAAACAAAACAAAAAACTTTAATTCCAAAATGCCTTCTATTTTCTGCAATTCTTTCGACTGAGTACTGCTGCAGTTTTTGGATACCGTTCCTCGTGAGTTCTTGTAAAACCATGAACTCATTCATGGGACGATGCAGCGGAGCAATTAAGCACACCAATTAGTAATATGGAGGGTGGGGGTTTACATCCCAGAAGGAAACCTGCTGTGGTACCCTGGAACAAGTATTTATAAACTTTTGAAGAAATGCCATGACTGAGCACTATCGTTAGAATAATTACAGAGAATTATGGATGTAAGTTTCACTTTTATGGATATCTGTTATTAAAATTCCCTTAAATCTTCACTGTAGTCCACATAACTAGGAAGCTCTTCCTTATGTTCAATTAGTTAAGTGAAGTGAGCTGAAAACAAAAGAGGGGTTTATCATGCAGACGGAAATCTGTTAGCTGTAGCAAGACAAATATCGACGGAGTGTACCTCTTGTTTGATCCTCTTTGGAGATAGCAGTGCTCCATCATCAAGGTTCGTCCTTGAAAAAGCAAACAGGGAATGTCAGGGTCACCGAGAGAAATGCATACATAAACAGGACACCTACCAGTGAGTACAGCTCATATTTTAATAACCTCAGCTTTTCAATCCAGACATGAAATTGCAAGACCGTATCAGCGCACATGGGATGGTGTGGCTTCTGATAGTCATGCGAAACCACAGATTTTGGTTGAGCTTCAATGTTATCCATTTTTTGCAACAAGACACCTATACACTGCTACAGAGATATGCTGTGCTCCCGTCTGTTTTTAGAGTCAGAATGTAGGGCTGTGCTTTAGCCCTGGATACACAAGTGCGATGCACGATGTTAGCTGATCTCCTGCGGATATCCACCATCCCTTTTACCCATACAGGCAGTCCCCATGTTAAAAACGTCTGACATACAGACAACGGGTACTTACGAATGGCCTGCCATAAGGCATATCAGGAAAAAAATTGGGTTAAATACAATGGTTCACAGTAAGGAATGCACATACAACTTTGTGAAAACATCACACAGCTTCCGTGGTTCATCGGCTCGAGGTGCAGTACCATATGTAGTTATTTTTCTTATTACTGTATGATTGTTGATGTTAATATTTTCTTTATGAATTACCTACAAATTCAACTGAGGACTTGAGGACTGCATGTATACTGTGCTTGTGTATTGCCCAAGCCTGCCTCACCACTATAGACATGCAATGACATAAAACCCACCTAGGACTCACTCTTAACAGTGAGTTTCAAATGGCACCGGCAGGCAGAAAAACACCAGTGTTTGTGTTAGGTCTGCTTTGGGGCAGCTATGTTTGGGAACACTCCGGTATATAAATAAATCGAAGTGTCCTGATTTCTTTGTTTTCACCACTGCCTCTAAAGACCACTCCCACTGGGCACTCCCAGATCTGAAGGGTTTCTACTGATGTTTCTTAGACGACTACATGGTTTAGAAATTCATATTCATCTCAGATGTCCTCCCCACACGTGGGAGGATTAGAAGAGCAGTTAAAAGGACTGATGCCACCTATGAGATCTGACAGCGAGACAGAGCTGCGCCGCGCGACGCCAGACTCACCTGGCATTCTTGAGTGTGGAGGTGTAGGCACACTCCCGGGCCACCTGCCTGGCCAATGAGAAGAGCTCGACGCGTCTCAGCAGCAAGGCGTTGTCGCGGATGCAGAACTGGGCCGCAGCCTCGTTGATGATCATCTGCATGCCAACAGCATGGCGTCTGATATTAAACACACGCTTCTGTCGCTTAAGCATCCACAAAAAGACACCGGAGTCTTGAACGAGCATGTTCGTCACTGACTGCGGTATCGAAAGGTTCTCCCTCACTACACAATAAATAGAGCGCAAATGAACTCCTGAATGGAGGATCCTTATATGTACCATGCATTTGATTTTCTTTCCCAAGCCTGTACCTCATGGTGCGTGAGCTGCTTGCCCTCTCTGCGCTTGGAGTCAAAGCGCCCGTAGATGAGGCTGTACTTGCGAATCTCCTCCTCCTTGGCGGGATCGTGCGGCTCCAGCTTGTAGATGTGGCCGACGGTCTTCGCAAGCTTCTTATTCAGCTTGAGCAGAGCCCTCACCTCCCCCGGGTCGGCCTTGGGCACGGTACGCAGCAGCCTGTCCACGCTCTCGGCTACCGCCCGTGCCGTCTCGGCGTCCAGCCGGCCACCGGGCCAGGCGGAGATGGACGTCGAAGATGAAGAAGAGGAGGCCGGTGGGGGGAGGGGCGGGCTGGGCTGGTCATCATCCACCCCCGACCCTCCGGCGCCATTCTTTTCCGGATCGGGGCTTAGCCAGTGAGGGTCCATGGGTGACAGCTTCTCCCGGTAGACGCCATCCTGAGGCTGCGGCGAGGTTTGAGAACAGAGACTCTTCGGGCTGCAACTCTGCAGCGGAGTAAGCGAAGCTCGCTCCTCCCTCTCACAGGGAGATCCCGGCTGACCGTTGCTCAGAGACTTCCCGGTTACACCTGCCGCCCCACCTGTGGCTTCAATCTTAAACAGCGGGATGCTGTTCAGCGGCACACTGGCCAGGGGCTGGTTGAAGACCGTTGGGTTGGCAGCCCAGTCACGCAGGGCCTTCTGTAGGCGTCTCACGTGCAGTGGCTTGGTGGCCATGCCCACCAGTGCCATGATCTCCAAGAACTCCTCCTCCCCGGCCTCGCACAGCTGCTGGACGTCGTCGCCGCCCTGCTGGATGAAAGTGTCGTAGTAGGCCAGGAGGTTGGCGCGCTGAAGCACTCGGTATAACTGCAGCTCTCCCAGTGTGCGGGGAAGGGACATGGTGACCTGAAAGATAGAGAGAAACGGAGCGGTAGTACTGGAATACTACTTCACAGATGTGCTAGCTTCACTCCCAAGCAATCAAAGCAATCAAAAATAATTAAGGCAGTGCCATTGCATACAATTGTACCTCTGTGACCTACTGAAGATGTATTGGCATCAGCTGCTCACAGGAGAGCAAATTATTTACCATTGCAGAAATATCATAGGAAGACAATGCAAGTTACGCACAATTTTAAAAGAAATCTGTTGTAGGAAACATATGAGAGAAAGTTCTTCGTATATCACCCCCCCTCCACACACACACCCAACCCCAGTTTTGGTATCAAACCACTCTACAGGAAAATCCTACAAAATTCGTAAAAAAAAAAGACAAGCTAATATTGGATTTAGATCAAACACTTCAAAATAACTTAAACATGATTTATGAGAAATTGACAGCATTTTTGCTGGAAAACTACTTTTGGAACAAATGTCACATTCCCTTGCTGAAAACAACCAGAACATCTGACAAACACGGTGGATGCACTTTTACGAATCCTCACTTTGAACATCATGCGCCAGCATGTGCCTAATTCAAGCTTACGGTCAAGAATTCATTGTAGCTAGTTAGGCACATGCAAGTACTGGAGCTGAGAAAGCTGCCCAGAATGAATGGAAAATATGGCTTATACTTAATGTGAGAGATGCAAGGACCCACGGCTCTTAGGCTCGTTCAGCCTCTTCCAACATAAAATCTATCAGGACAAAGTTATCAAGTTTTCAGTGGTACCTATTGTGCGTCAGTGTTTTGAATATATTTTAGCCAGACGTCATTTAATGCCACTCCGATACTGACCAACTATTTATTTATTCATTCATTTAGTTATTTGTTTGTAAATGTATTTATTTACTGGTAAGTCATAAAATCTGTGTTCACGCGCCTGATAACACACAGTAATAGGAAGCAGACCGGTTTCACGCTGGCACGCAGCTGGTCATAATCATAAACCGCTTCCGATTCATAGCCCATGCACATCTGGATTAAGTAAATGCAACCCAGATTTATTTGGGGATTAAATCTATTTTCCTTACTGTAGTAACAAGGTTGGCCATTCCAGCAGCAAAATGAAGCTCGACTTTAGGTTCTATGACAATAATAAACTATCCACAACGTATTAATCGCGAAAATATAACCAGAAGCATAATTTTAATTCTTACCTCGGTGGACAGGCTACGGTTCCTTGAGCAGAAATGAACTGAAGATCCGAGTCGTCTGCTAAAGAAGCGGTATCCAGTTGGCAGGACAGCCGGGGTAGTTTCGCTGAAGCTGGACGCAAACGATGCGACGAGTAGCAAACAATAAAAAAGACGAAAATTCAAGGGAATCCCAGTGGGTATGGAGTTTGCTTACTTCCAATACATCCAGTTAGTTGACTAGCTGGTATATACATCCCTGTAGTAACAGGCTACTGCTCCTTGCACCCTTTTTCACCGTAGAAATCAGTAACCAGGTGTTTAACTGGCAAAAGAACTTAAAGAAACTTTCGATTAATCTCTGTATCTTTTCCGGACTGCTGTTTTGTTTCGGCAACTGCAAAATTATAAAATAATTCTTTTTATATTGTAATAATTTTTTTTTTGTTTTGCTTGTTTTCCGTCTCTGGGTGGTTATTAGTTGCCTGTTGTCCCTGGCTACTGCTCTCCCTCGGAGGACCGCATTGTTAATGATAGTCTTTTGCTCTATGTGTGCGTGGGTGCGGGAGACCCGGGGGCGGATTGCAGCACGGCATCTGACCGAAAAAGAGCTTTCCTCTCCCGGGTAGAGGCGGCTTTAGAGTGGGGGTGATCGGGGGAGGGGGCGGGACTACAAGGCTGTATTAGTTATTATAATAAAACCAGTTCGTTAACCTTTACTGTTTAACATTTACAGTAAAAATGGACTTGTCGAGCTTCGCGATCCCACCTCTGATGCATGAAATAAATATCCATCCATCCATATATCATCCAGCCATCCATCCATCCATCTTCCAACCTCTGATTATTCTGAAAAAGGTGGCGAGGACAAAATAAATGCATAAATAAATAAAAAACAACAACAACAAATTTGTGGTAATCATAGTACAGGTAATCAGGATGCTGCTCTCATCATGTAAATTTGATTTCAAATGATTATTTTCCAAACGTATATAGAAAACTTTCTACACGTTTTTTTAATGCGTTCACAAACCCAGTGAAAGCTTTGACCTGCACACTCATTTCTAAAAGCACCAAGCCGCTTCTTAAATTCAATAGCAGTAAACATGCAACGTGAAGGAAAAAAAAGGATCATGAAATGAAAATAGTAAATAGCAAATCAAACCTATGAAACCCTTCCATTTAAACGCGCTAGTATGCGTTTGAATGATTATAGTTTTTAAATAAATGTATAAGACTTAAAAATGATACTCCCAACAGATAAATATTTCTTAAAAAAAAAAAAAAAAAACTAAAATATACTAGCCAACTGTAAGTCTGAGCGCTTGGCAGCGCGAGCCTGCCAATGAGAGGCGCGTGGGCTGCTTCCGATTGCGTTTGATAGATTCGATGCGTGACGCTGTGTCCCACCGATACGGGGATTCCGCTGCTATATAACTCAGAACTTGCCAGATTGCGTTTTAAATCAATTTAAAGGCAGCCCTGCCTTACTATGGATTTGCTGTACTCCGTTAGAGAATCGCTGCAAACCATCAATGAGTCAACATGTTTTTGTTTGTGTTTCAAAGAACCAGACTGAAAATCCCCTTTCTACTGCTGCGATTCGTCTGCAACACTCCCATCGAGCTAGGCCTTCTTGGACAATTCAGTATGTTTGGACACAACACTGCAGTTCCTCACACAAACGCTATGAACGTAACTAAGCTGTAATTAAGTTAGGCTATAATCATCATCATCATCATCATCATTATTCACTTCTTTATATTGTCCCCCAGGAAAGGGAATCTGCCTTTAAAAGAGGAATTTAGTAAAAACAAGAATGAATTGATAATCTAAAGCTGCACCTCTTAACTCATGGGTGAGTGCCTTAAAATTTTAATTTCAAGCGTAAGATCTATTTAGTACATCTGAGAATCAAAGACGGTAATGGACATATTACAGAAATTAATGTGTTTGCCGTTTCTGTGTTAAATGTTCCATATGACACTTCACTCCCCTGGTTTCCTCTCCCCCTTGGTGATTGACGCACATGTTCCCACCCCCAGATGGGGACTGCTGAACCCCAATCCCTGTATCAGATCCCGCTCATCTCTCAGCCACCCACTGACAGCAACTATTCCTCAAGGAACCCATTAGCGCGGCATCCGGAAGAAGTAGAAATAGAAAACCACATGTCCGAGAGCGTGGGAGGGATGCAGACAGTAAAAAGATGGTGCTATGACATGCAGGCCTACTCGTGTGTCAAATGATGGGCGTAGGGTGGGCGGTGCAGGGGGCTGCGCCATTTTTAAGCAATTGCGTCAAATCCATGGAAAATGTGAAAGGAATATCAAAGGTAATCCATAGTGATAGTTGTTCACAGCACATGACTGTGCTACTAAGTTTTGATCACTCATATATTAAAACACATAGTGTGTGAATATGTGTCCTGCGATGGACTGGAACCCTGTCCAAGGCATCCTCTCCCTTGTATCCTGTCCTTCTTCGGATAGGTTCAAGGCTCACCGTGACACTATGCAGGACAGGTGATTATGGAAAATAAAGCATAGATGGATGACATTAAATATATTGTTACAGATGCTGATGCATCATTGTTCTTGATTTAGCAAATACACACACTTTACAGTATAAACAAAACTGTTGCATTTTGTATTTCATCTTTTCTGTTATATTGTTACTTTGTTCAACAGAAGCAATATTTGGAGGGGTGCACTGTAGGAAAATTTTTGACCAGCTTGTATATAAAAATATTATTCTGAGATGGCAGTCCACAATAAACTTGTCCACTATCACAAGTTTTAGTTATCCAAACTTTTACTGTTTTCATTGTTTCAGAAAGCATCACAAATGCCTGTTGGTTAGTAAATTTTATGATGTAAGAGTATTGGCTTTAGAAGATTAGTAAACCTGGGCATGTTGCAAAAGACACGCTGGCGGTTTATTTGAAGATGTAAGAATGGAAGAAATGTGAACTCAGAAGGTCGGCAGATAAATCACATCTGCAACAATATACATATCACACATATTCCACAGACATGAGTAAGTATATTTAGGACATTATGCAGAAGGACAGCTATAAACGGTTTCAATTTTTTTGCCAAGTAGGCAGACACAGTTCTTGCTACATTAAGAGACTGAATTTTTCTTGTTAGAGGCCCTGGTTCTCCATATTCCTGCAGCACCTCTCAGAGTATGTTCCTGAGCATGCCGTCATTAACATTTTCCACAAAGCACATCTGAACTCTTAGCATATTCCTACAAACAGGGGAGCTGTAAAGCAGGGGATGTTAGGATGATTGTAAGGGCCCCCCAAAAATGCAAAAAATAATTAGATGGGTCTGGATTAGGGGCCCAATATAATACGCTTTCATATACTCTATTGGTGCTCCTGCTCACAAAAGTGGATTCTTTGTTCCACAGCCAGACTGGAATGAATCCACATTATTCCTCCTGAATCTTAAGTTTGACCATTGGGCTCCTCTCTTGTAGCCTGGCAAGCTGAGAAATGTGATCACCCTATAGTTGGCACATACACTCCGAGGCTGCTTTTTAAAAATGGGGACCTGCAGTCAGGAGATACATTACCCACCATAAATATCACACCGAAGAAGCACATCAACCACATCATCCCAAAAACATCCAGTGCTTTCAACATCTCTGCACAGGATTCATGTAACCATGCAAGCTTTCTATTACTAATGACTCTGACCACAATAGCAAGTTCAGCTTAAATCCAAGGACAGATCTAGGGGGGAGGCATGGCCCAAGTAAATATGTTGCCACCCCACATAAAAATAATAGAAACAAAATATGCATTAGTTTTTTCAGTGTGGAACCATATAATACACATGATGCGTTGTTGCCGCACCCAAAAATAAAACGGGTCCCTGATTGCTACCCCACTCAAAATTTTCTGTAGGTGCCACTGCAAAGTCATCCACCTGATCTACCAAAAGACTGCAACGCTGCTCCTGGGGAGAGGGCATATGCACCACATTGGCGAGTTCCTCTGTTTTTTCAACACACTCGAGAATACCACCTCTCCCTTCTAAAGTGTTGAATGATTTGCCAAAACATGTTTTGGGTGGCCCCACCCTGGGTTGCACCCTGCCTTATGTCCGTCATCTCCAGTATAGGCTCTGGACCCTCCACAACCCTGAATAGGACAAACGTTACAGAGGATGGATGGATGGATGGATGGATGGATGGATGGATGGATGGATGGATGGATGATTGTTTGGGCTCAACAGATACTCTCTCTCCATGGCCTATCCACACCACTCCCATTTAGGGACATTTGCCTCAGTGACTACCCTGACTTCATCTCACACAGAAGTTTCAGCCAGACATTCCCAGCAGACCATAACTGTCTATTTGGGTTGTCCTGATCTATCTTACTTTCAAGCAGTATGTGGTTGATTGCTTTACCTCTCTATTAACCCAAGAGTCCAAAATACATGGCCTGAATGGGGTTTGTTTGTTTGTGTCTGTTTATGTCTCTTTGTCTTTTATACCCTTTATTTATATATTACTTATTTTATGTGACCTATTTGTTCTTTGCACTGTTTTTAAACTCGAGCCATGTCGTCTTGTCTCTCTGTACACTGTAATGTATATAGCAGAGATGACAATAAAGTTTACGTTGACTTTGAAGTCAGATGTGCAGTGCAGACACAAGCACAAAGTCAATCATTGACCTATGGCACAGTGGGGCCATGTACACTAATTAGTATCCTTGTATTCAAACAAGATGCTTGTTTTAAGCAATCTGTGGCTTAAATGCAAGTCAGTAATATTTCATCACTTGGGTTTAAATCCAGGAGGGCAGTCTCTCAATAGGGCCACAGAGTCTGCAGGTGGTACTCTTTCATTACATATTATTTATTTACCAGATGCTTTTATCCAAAGTCACGTACATTTTTCAAGAAAGTAGAGTCAGACAGTCCCTAGAGCAATTGGGGATTAAGGCCCAATCCCATTTCTCCTCCCTTAGTCCTACCACTAGATTTCGAGGGCCCTCCGTTCTGAAATTGACTTCACAGATCGTAGCCACAAGGGGTAGGGCTTGAAATCTTTACCTAGGAATCGGGACACCACTCGCTTATGA
>JAODLC010000113.1:19865700-19884029 GCA_026781145.1 Hippopotamyrus pictus
ATGAGCTTCTTTCCCCACACCGCTAGCCATCTTTTCTTTTCTTGTTGTGTATTGCAATGCATTGTGGGAATTTTCTTTTTTCACTCGGTTTTGAGTAAGCATCTGAAAAATCTCCATTTTGAGGGCTATCTTGAGGGCTGAACACCACTATCCCTCGCTGGGACAACACTACCCTAAGCGGGTACGTGCAAAATGGAAGGGTAGGGCTAAGTGGGGGTATTGAGATTGGGCCTAAGAGTCTCACTCAAGGGCCCAACAATGAAACCACTCTGCTGATCCTGGGATTTGAACAGGCAACCTTCTGATGACAGATACCTATGCTTTGAGCTTCACCTCCCCGTTTCAGCTACCTCACCCACTTCCTCTAAAAATGCAGGGCACTCCAAATCACTGGTCTGCGCACACACAAGCAAAATAGTTTTCCTCTGTGCAACTAACAAGAAAAGACGATTAATCAAAAAGTACTATGTGTAAAAACGGTGTGCAAATAAGTTCAGTACAGTTAGTAACTAACAACTACAAACGGTGGGGGGGCTCCTACGGACACTAGGCTGAAGATGGATACGCGACTTTCTACCAACATACAACGTTGAAAAGAACCAAACCGTGGGATTTATTCTTATTTGGTTGCTAAGAGCCTTTACGTTGAGTTTCAAAATTCTCTCGATTTGCTTTCATTGATACTCGACTTCGTCAATCAATGTAATTGTGTTTATTATTCACCAATAAACTCTCTCAAAGTCGTAGGAAACACTTCGATGATTGGTTAAACCGCAAAGTGTGCTCGCCATTGGCTCGCTCCTCACGAACGTTAACCAAAATAGACGATCGGATTGGTCACGGCATCAGCGTGCCTCTCTGAGTCGCTACGTGAGGAGACGCAGCAGGTTTCTGTGCACATAACTGTCATGGCGGGATACATGAAATGTAGATTGGAATTTAACAGCAGCTGCGGAAGCATAACAGCAGTTTTGTTATGTTTCATTTTTTATTTCATTACAATAATAGACCATACATCAGGTAGGAAATTTGCGTAGTATCTTTGTGTGTTTGCAAAGAATGCCACTTATTTGTTAACTTACTTAATCGGAAATACAATTTGTGTTAACTCGCGTCTAGGCAAGTAGTTTGATGTCTCAAAGTATGGGTTCTCTCCGAAATTTCGAGATAAAAGTGCTCGTCGTTTATATTTTATTTGAACGATAATTAGCTGAAGAGCTATATACGTCTTGCTGACTACAACGGATAGATCTGTACGCACTAGAATATTGCAAGCACAGTTGTTCCGGCTAACTTTATTTGAATAAACATGCAACTTATAGTTTTATATTTTTAAATAACTAATTTACCAGGGAGCATTCACAAGAAGTATTCGACATATATAAACCCAAGCTATCGTAATATTCATAGCGATAGCCATATTACCATTTAGTTATTTTCGGTTTCCTCTGTGGGCAACATTTGGTAAACATTTGGGCGGACGCGTCGGATGTTTATTGTTTATTTCTTGTTCTTCCCAGCCCTTACAGGTAATAAGCTGTTAATAAAAAACATAAGTGATGGAGAAGAATTGAAGGAACTCAAGAACCAGCAATATTTTTGTTATCAGAACTATAAGGTGCCCGGGTGGCGAGAGACATGGACAAGAATTCAGGTATGATAAATTAAAGGTTTATCCTGCAAGCAGGATAGTTGTAATCAGGGCTGGAAATTATGCTTGCCCACCTGCCTAAGTAATTTAAAGGATAGGTATGTACAAATAACTGAACAGTAGCCTTTTGGCAGTAATTTTTTATTGAACCAGTCCAAATGGCTAGTAGCAAAAAATCCACCCCTGGATGTAATGAATAATTTGCATCATTAGATTATAGAGACCTTACCAGCAAACATTCTACTGTGATGAGTATATTTAACAGTAGTCTGTAATGTCCCTGGACCGCGGTCACAGATCCGAGTGTGCAGTTCCAAGCAGTTCAAGGTGATGGTGGTCCAGGATGAGGAGGAGCTACAGGAGCTGGAGTACCTCAGCATTTGGAATTTGATGCAGCTTTTACTACGAGAGCGCTCCAATGAAACCACCATCGACATCAGCCTCTTCCGTGCCAAGACCTGCTTTCGGGTTGACCCAGTTGACCATGAAAATCTGTACACCGTTAAGATCATGCGAAGTAAGTGGCGCTTTGACTCCTGCTTTTTGTGTTTTATTTGCTGGATCCCAAGTTAACCACATTCTCTTTCGTAGGGTTTGACATTTACCTGTTCTCTGTATTTCTGGCTGGATTACTGTTGTTCATCTTTGCGGACATGCTTAGCAGGTAACACCATATTAACCAAGCATTTAATGAAATATTTATTGATTATTTTAATGTATTAATTGTATATTAATGACATCCAGGATATTTGGTTGAAAAATTGGTTATCTTGGGTGGACTGGTGGCCTAGTGGTTGGCACTGTTGCGTCACTCTCCACCGCCATGGCTACATGTGTGTTTGCATGTTCTTCTTATGTTGTTGTGGGGTGTGCTCTGGGTCCCCCCCCCCCCCACCATAGTCCAAAAACATGCTAAGGTGAATTGAAGCTATCAGATTCCCCACAGGTGTGAATGTGAGTGTGCAGTGCCAAGGGTTATTCCTGGTCCATGGGTTAGTTATCCTGTGTTGTTCCCTGCTTGCGTCTGTAGCTTCCAGGATAGGCTCCAAACCTACGTGACCCTGAATAGGATAAGGATGGATGGAACTGGTTATCCTGCCCTGGTTATATTGTCACAATTATAAAAGATTCAATGATGATAGAACTGAATCTGATTGTGAAATCCATGTCTGTGCTGGAAGTTGTCCGCTGAGGGTGAACATGCAGGGCAGTACCTGGCTCAGCAGGTCATGTACACTAATGAGTATCCTTGTATTCAAACATGATGCTTGTTTTAGGCAATGTGGCTTGGATAGAAGTTAATAACCTTAATCCCAAACCCTTAAAACACCTAATCCCAAACACTGTCCAAGGGGAATGGGAGAAACGACTAACCCTCTACTCCAGGGGTGGGCAATCTTATCCGCAATGGGCCGGTGTGTATGCGGGTTTTCGCTGCAACTCCGTAATTAGGTCACTAATTAGAGGACTGATTGGCTGAAGAGTCCTCACACCTGGGTTTGAACAGCTGACCTACAGGTTATCCCAAAAACCTGCATACACACCAGCCCTTTGTGGATAAGATTGCCCACCCCCGCTCTACTCTGACCCCCAGGTCCACTATCAGTTATCATCATTATTTTGCATACGGCTTATATAATGTCCATAGTTTCAAGAATTTTTTTTTTCTTACTTTACAATAAATACTTAGATGTTTAAGATTATGTTTACACTGTGTATGTCCAGCTCTGGAAAAAAAATGAGACCACTCTGCATTTTTTTTTTTATCTGCATTTTTAAATCCTGGTTTAATGCTGGTTCTGCTGACTGAAGGCTATAGAGCAGCAGGTTGCTTTGAGGCTCAAAATTTCAGCAGTACAAACAGCAGCACACAAGAACAAGGTAAAGCAGGAGACTGGCAATAACCAAGAACCAACCAGGTAGAGGGCAGAAGCAACTTTCTAATGCCAGAAATGACTGTCAGCTTATCTGGCAGTGCCTCATAAATCAGAGGATGACCTCAAGTGACCTTGAAAAAGAATTCATAACAGGCTCCTAGTACCAGGACTGAAGACCCATAAAGCAAGTAAGAAGCCCTTCATCAATGAGAAGCAGGGAAGAGCCAGGTTCACAGATGCACATTCACAGATTGAGAAATGAGTGAAACTGAAACCGTTTCTGTAACCTAATTTTTTTCCAGAGCTGTATGTATTTATATTCTCGTTTATTTCAGTGACCGGGCAATCGCATAAGCAGTTTGTGTGATTCCCCCCGTAGGAGTCAGGTGTTCTACTATTCAGCAGGAATGACCACAGGCATGGTTGCCTCCCTCATCATCCTCATCTTCATCATGGCTCGCCTGCTGCCTAAGGTTTGTAGTCAAATGAAATGCCACATAACCAGTTTAGCTTTATGGGTTAATTAGCTCTGTGTTCAATTAATAATTATTTCAATTTTATATCTTTTTGATATAGAAAGTCCTGCAGAACAAACTTATTTTGATGTAACTCATGTAAATGTTTCTTTTCCCCTGTTTTTCCAGAGAAGCCCCTTTTACGTGTTGATAGTGGGAGGGTGGTCCTTTTCTGTCTACCTGATCCAGCTGGTGTTCCGGAACCTCCAGCTCATCCTTAGAGAGCACTGGCACTTAGCCTTAGGTAGGGCTATGTACTGAAGTTACCAGACATGTCTCCTTTGTAAGCTTCCTTTCCACAAGGTCAGTCATCAGAGAGAGAGATGAGAGAAAAATCCTAATATGGTTAAAAATGAACATATTGGGGGGGGGATTTTGTTGCAGTTTTGTCTGTGATTGTGGTGTTTTTATTGCAGGTTACACTGCAGTGGTGGGATTCGTCAGCTTTGCTGTGTGCTACCGCTATGGCCCCCTAGTGGAGCGGCGCAGTATTAATATCCTGTCCTGGGTGCTGCAGCTGTTTGGCTTGCTGCTGGTTTATGCTGGGATCCAGGTGCAACAAGTGGCACTTGCCATTATTATCGCTGCTTTCTGTTCCAAACACTTAGAGTACCCTGTTCGGATGGGGTTCACTGCGTACAGGTAAGTGTGTGTGCCATCAGGTCTGATTTAAGCTGCTATTTTTCTTTTGTGCTACAAGTTCACCTCCTGCTGTTATCTTTTCGACAGCAAGCTGAAGCCCAGCTGGACCCGTAAGCTGGAGCCCCGTCGCCTCCTAACTGAAGAGGAGTACCAGAAGCAGGCGGAGGTGGAGACGCAGCTCGCCCTGGCAGAACTTAGGGAATTCTGCAGTAGTCCTGAATTCAACACCTGGAAGACTGTGTCTAGACTCCAGTCTCCTAAGAGGTAAATGGAGATTCATGGGTGAGGAAGCATGACCAGCCACAAGTCCTGATACTTATGTGCTGATCATCTGACGCAGGTTTGCAGACTTCATTGAGGGCTCCCCTCATCTGATGCCAAATGAAGTGTCTATCCATGCCCAAGAGTATGGTCTTGGAGGATCCTTCTTTGAGGAAGAGCTTTTTGCTACAGATGAGGATGAAGAGGATGAGGATGAGGAGCATGAACAAATGAGAGAGATTGAAGGAATGCAGAAAGACTACCTCAGGAACCACAGAGGCGTGTAAGGGAGGCCAGCTGGAGAGGAAGATGCTGGAACATCAGAAACCAGCAAGCCCTCAATGTCTCCATAGTGCTGCAAACATCTGGCACTGTGTCTGTGAAGTCTCATGGTGGCTATCAAACTTTCTACTCTGAAGTTTTTGTATAATATGGTTGGTTCAGCTCAGGACAGGAGATGTCTAAATCTATCCCAGAACCTGCAATATTATTGTTTTGTTTTTATATTGATGGTACTTTGTTTTAGATGGTCTGGTAGTCCACAGAACCAGTGATCTAAGCCCATCTTTTTAAACCCAGTCCCCAGGGACGGCCAGACCTTTTGCCTTCAGTGATCTTGATTGCTTGGTTCAGGTGTTTTGGGAGCTGGGATGGAGCCAAAATGTGGATTATCTGGAGGTTCCAGAAGACTGGGTTTGAGAAACACTGTTCAAAGTCAAGCATGGAAGCCAACTGGGACCATTCAGTGTTTATGCAGTAGGTCCAGCTTCAGATCTTGTCCCCTTTAAAAGCTTCCCGGTTCAGACTAAGTGGAGTTCTGTCAAGATCGTTACCAAAAAACATTTGTTTAGAAATTGTTGGTGACTTACTGATCCAAATTGGTGCCATACCTTTTAAATCGCATCCATAAGCAGTTAGGTCTTAAGTGTATGCTCATGTTGGTTTTTCTCCTTTATATTTTTTTGTATGTCATAAATTGTGCTGTTTTGTGGAGGTAATATTCCCAAATGAATTCTTAAAAGCTTTGCCCTTCGTTTCATTTTTGCTTAACTTATTGTGCTTTATGGTTCAGTAAGTCACCGTGGCATTTGAGAAACTGGTAAAATTCGTATATGCGTACTAATAGGATCATGGCATATGATCTAACGTTTCTGAGAGACATGAGTGCAATTCATTTTTGCAGAATATATGATCCTATTGGATTGTCTCCCTCAAACATGCACATATATAAGAAGATAAGATATGAAGCTTAAAAGAACTTTAAGGAAAACAAAACACCTTGCAACATTCCCTGTATTTTTAAAGGTCAAGTTCATGATTTATCTTAAAATTTTGTGGACATTTCTGTTTTAAAATCCAATCTATATTGCACTGACACTTATGATTATAAGTTTACCATGTGAAAGAGAACTGAAATTCCAACTCCTTGGACTTGTATTTTGACACAATATTTAAGTTACTGTAGTGCGTTACTGATTTTAGGACTTTTTTTTTTTTTAATTTGTCGACAAATATTGTTTTTTATTATTGTTAATTCATTGGTCAGTCCTTGACTGCCTCTGTGTAAAGCCTTTCTCTCCTGTATATATAAGTTTCTGTCACGGTTGTATTTCTAAATTTTGTTTCAAATGTGACACAAAATTCTAATTTCAGTCTTGTATTTTTTGTATTTACCTACCTGATGTGGATGGGGGCGAGTGAAAATAAATACATTTAAAATATGTTATGGAATTTACACTATATTTTCACTGTAAAATATAACTAAATTGTATGAAGCAGAATGGAACAATTTCAGTGCAAGTTGTGTGAAAGATATGAAGCACGCATTTCTGCATCAGTTCAGGCGTGATTATACTAACAAGCATTGCGCATGTAAATTCTGAAAACTGCCGCTATGCCAAACGCATTAGCGACGCCCCCAGAGACCTTACCTCATCCTGCCGGATTCCCTGCGCCTTATGGCCGGCCTCAGTTTACCCACTTCCGCCCCTCACTGCCAGGGAACCGGCCGGGGGGGCGCTGCGCTGCGCTGCTTACCGGGAAGTGAACAAAAACAAACGAGGAGCAGCGATCGCTACCGGGAGCAGGACGCGGAGGCGCAGAACCACGAGCTTATGATGGACCATGGTGATAAAACTCATGCTCTCCATAATATACGCCTGACGCCTGGTTGTCTTGACAATAATAATAATAATAAAACCCGCTTGCTGACCCGGACGTCAAGAAACGCTGCATAGGTAACTGAAAAGCAGCTAGCTGCAGCAGCTCTAGGCACCAGGGCTTATTAATATTAGATATTTATAACCTTAATCGCAAGACAACTGCCACAAATGTTCCGATAGTAGATCAGCTGGCAGAGTCTTTTCTTAGGTAGCTTTATGAATTGTAGCAATGTGCAGCTGCGTTTTGGATACATTAAAACAAGGGTGGCTATTTTCGATAATTCAGCTCGCATCCCCCCACGTAGCGATGAAGCGGGATAGACTGACAGGTCTTTTCCAGAGTACAGTTTGCATGGTAGTCTTTCTCTCCTTGAAGTAGGCTGTAGTCTGGCAGATGATCGCCGCTCACCCCGACGGCCTGATCATTATACGCTATCCGAGTAGAAAACACTGCATTTTGCATAAATGTTAATCAGACGTATGCAAGCAGACGGATACATTTCAGACAACACAAATAAGTAATAATTTGGTTAATGTAAAAGTTTTATTCTACTGTTTACGGCGGTGATATAAATTCATTTACCATGACTTGTTTATCTTACAGTTCTACATGGTCATTGAATGCATTGTTGAATGCTAATGTTGCCTGATAACAGCTTATTTTTTATATTTGGCGTATCGCTGAAGACGGTTACAGTTGCAGTTCTACAGTTTAATTATTATGGCATTTTATGAGCGCTTAACTTAGGTCAGTAGTAATGTATATTTTCCAGTAAACTAATTCTGTGTAAACTTTTGTGAGAAAGCCAAGGTATTTGCTTGTCTTCGTTATCGGAGCGATGTGTGTAATGAACTGCTCATTGCTTCTTAAAGGCGCGGCTTTTTTTGTTTCTCTGCCCTCACTATTTCAGCAGGTTTGGACAATTCGGTGGGACATGAGGGCACTGGAAGGAGAAGCATGGGATGGAAGTGCCTTGCGGTGTGGGTGTGAATACACAGGAGATGGAAAATGGATTCAGGAAGGCAGGTAGTGGTGACAGCAGACAAGGAGAAAGCTTATACCAGGAGTATCACTGTAAACCTGATGCATCCTCTCACTTAAGGACGGTTGAAGGTTTCATGGGCCAAGATGGACTGTCGGTGCCCCCTGTGAAGAAAGTGAAGACATGCAGCAGCCTAAAGGAGTACTGGCAGGACCAGGAGATGATTGAAGGGCAGGTGGAGATTAAGATGAATTTTGAGCCTATGCTGGCTGAGTTGTTAGATGTTAAGCTAGGGGAGATGTTTGAACAGACCAAGTCAGATTTTGACATCCCTTTGTCCTCTTCCTCATCCCTTCTGGTCAATGGAGTCGTACATGGTGATTGTGGGAGGGGATGCTGGCATCATGTTTCAGGGGAAGGAAGACCAGACAGTCTTGACCTTAGTTCCTCTTCCCTGGAGACTTGTCTGCAAGAAGGAGGAAGCACGTTGGGTTTTGGAAACCCAGAGGAGGACGAGATGGCCTCAAGAGAAGAGGAGAGTGATAGATTTTTTGGACTTAGTGACTGGGGAAAATCGGGCCAAGGTGCAGATGAGGGGAAGGAGGACCAGAGGGGTGAAGGAAAGGATGGTTGGGGTTCAAGAACATGCAAGGATCCAGGGGCGCAACGATCTGGGGACAGAAAAAGAGTTCGGACCCGTGGTGGCAAGATGGCCATATTGGGAGAGTGGGACCTGAGTCATCAGCAGCAGTCATTCTCATTTTCCAAACCACCACCTTCCGGAGGACGACACCGGCAAGCCAGGAGACGGACCAGCCACCACCACCACGGCAGATCTGATGGCTCTGCTCTGTCCCGTCTCTCCCGGAGCTGCCACAAGCTGCTGTCCGAGTCCTTGTGCCCATGGTGCCTGTCTTATGTGCGCATGGTGGTGGAGCTCATCGTTTCAGTGGCCCACCACTGTGGCGAAGCGGTGGAAGGTGTCGGGGTTGCGCTCTACCTTTCGGTTGGCCGGCTGCTCTGCAAAGCTGCAGACCTGTCCGCCGTGAAGGCGGAGGCCAGTCATTTGCTGCATAGGTTGACCTCCGCTGGAGTGGGTTTAGCAACCTGGACTACAAAGATGGCAGCACATGGCTACGGGGCATGGCTTTTCTGTCTCAGGGTTCTGTACATTGCCTTGCTTCTGGGCGCTGGGTGGGTGAGACGCTTCCTGGGCAAGGTAGCTGCGGAGAGGAGCTGCCAGTGGTGGGATTCACTTCGGCGCTCAAGAGCTTGGGCATGGATGGTGAACATATGGGGCAAAGCCCAGACAGCTATGGGGAGGACTGGCCTTCCAGAACCACCCTTTATTCCCAGGCCTCTCAATGACTCAGGGAGAAGTTACCCTGAACATGAACTGGAGCGCCTACTTGCATTAGCAGAGGTTCCCGAAGAGGAGCTGGATCCGTTTGTCGTACTGGGAGTAGAAGCTGACGCCACAGATCCTGAGCTGAAGAGAGCCTACAGGCAACTGGCTGTTCTCGTGAGTTACTTTGTAAATATAAACACAGTGTTTAATTGCAATGTACAGCAGGAACACTAGGTGGCAGTAAAGTATTGCTAATATATGGTACACTGCAAATCTGGAGCGCTTTAGTAACGCAATGTGACCTACTAAGTGTTTGACTGCCCTAAAATCCATCCATCCATCCATCGTCCAACCCGCTTATCCGACTGGGTTGCGGGGGGGTCCGGAGCCTATCCCGGAAGCAACGGGCGCGAGGCAGGGAACAACCCTGGACAGGGGGCCAGCCTATCGCAGGGCACACTGCCCTAAAATTTCTTTATCATATTTGTATTTCAACGATCTAGGTTCATCCAGACAAGAACAAGCACCCGTCTGCTGGAGAGGCCTTTAAGGTCTTGAGAGCAGCCTGGGATATTGTTAGCTGCCCAGAAATGCGCAGGGAGTACCAAATGTGAGTAAAAAAATTTCAAAAATAAAAAAAAAAAAAATTCTCAGACGACAGGATTCAGGCTGTGAAATGCATAAATCTAATATATGCAAGAAATTTAGTTTGAATATATTATATACTTACTGGTTAATGGAGCCCATAAGATTTTGTTATATTTAATTAGAACCATACAGGATATTAATGTATGTTGACCTTGGATTAAGCCTTTAAGTCAGGGGTCTCCAACTACTATCCAGTAGGTTTTCTGTCCCACTTGGCTCCTGATGAGCCACTCCTGTTCCTGGCATTTACCTGAGAGCAGGTGTGGCTCATCAGAAGCTGGGTAGGATAGAAAACCTACTGGACGGTAGCTCTCCAGGACCGGAGTTGGAGACCCCTGCTTTAAGTATTAATGTAAGCATATCATACTGATGCATAATTATTTTGTAGCAAGAATAGGAAGTTGATTTGTTTATAATGATATTTTTAAAAGGAAGAACATGGGCATTGTAAGATAAGCACTTGAAATTCATCAAACGCGGTTTATGTTATTTGTTGTATTCATTGGGTTTATGAAGTGCAGACTTAGCCATGAACAATTTAACATTTAAAATGAGCGCCAGTATATCACAGAGCTCCCCTAGCCTGATTTACCGAAGTGTTGTCTTCTTACATAAATTGAATACTGTTTAATGTAGCCCAAGCAACTCAGTTTTGTTGAGATTACCAAGTTATGAGGAAAATATTTATAAAAGAATAAAACAATGATTTTTTTGTTGTTGGGTTTCAACACAATTCCATGCAATGCAGTATAAGAACACCAGGGGCAGTAAAGGCTGTTTTATGGCGCGCATAGTATGGTTTTTATGTTTAATATATTGTAGTTTGATTTATTATTTACAGCCTCTGTCCTGGTGTCTTGTCCCTCAGGAAGCGCATGGCAGAGACTGAGCTGTCTAAGTCCATGAACGAATTTCTCACCAAGCTGCAGGATGATCTAAAGGAGGCCATGAACTCCATGATGTGCGCAAGATGCAATGGCAAACACAGGTCAAATGTACATTATAAGCATATTTAGACGTTTCTTGGTTTGTTTCTTCTTGTCCCGTCTGTGACACACTGTGCTTTCCTGGGAATTTTAAATGTATATTTTGTGTATATGAATATATTTACATCTAAATCTAGATAATATATATCAATTCTATCAATTAAAAGGCATCACAACTAGTCATAACAGAATGTAGATCTGTGTAAGCGACCATTAGTAAATATTTGTTTTTTTTGTGTGAAGGCGGTATATGCAAGATTATCGTGTCTTGATCTGACCGCTCTGAGTATCATTTACAGTTTTATAGACCCTCTATTTCACTGCTGTGTATGGGCAGATTCCATTGAGTCATGTAAGAATTATCATTTTGAACAGGGGGATCTTTTTGTATGTGTATGCGTGTGCCTGTGTGCGATTGTGCAGGAGGTTCGAAATGGAGAGGGATCCCAGCCAGGCGAGGTTCTGCGCCGAGTGCAACAAGCATCACGGCGTAGAAGATGGTGACCTCTGGGCCGAGTCCAGCATGCTGGGATTGCGTATAACCTACTTCGCCTTCATAGACGGAAAGGTGTACGACATCACGGGTAATGCTCATGCCGTCTGCGAGCTTCTGCTCAGCCGCAGCAGAAAATGAATGAGACCTAATGCTCATTTGCACCACGTGTACCTCTTCCGGTCTGACATAAAACGTTTAAGATGGAGTCTCCCCCCTTCTCTTTAGAGTGGGCCGGTTGTCAGCGGATTGGAATTTCTCCCGATTCTCATCGCGTGCCCTACCACATCTCCTTCAGCTCGAAGCACGTCACTGGTGCTACTCGGCAGAAGTAACGTTACATTTTGGCCTCCGGCTGGTTTGCACAACTGCTGGTTTTCTCCATGCTGTGTTTTGTGGCGTGATAGAACTATTGCCATTATACCTCTGAAAGTGATTCTGATCTTCTCCAGGGCTTCTTCTGAGCCACCTCCTGGACCAACCTCTCCCGCCGACCTTTGGGACATCTTCAGTCGCATTTTCCAGGGAACAGTTCCTAATGGCACTGCAGCCGGTGGAGGCTTTTATCCCCCCTCGTCCTCGTCCTACCAGGCCAATGGTTCAAACACCTCTTTTCCGACCTCTGCATCACAAATGGGACCCTTTGGCCCAGGCGGGCCCAGGGCTGAGGGTCCCAAGCCTTCTCGAAGGAGGAAGAAAGTCCGCAGGCCATTCCAGCGCTGAGCAGAGTTTAACGACTGATGTTTTATGTCTTAGAAGTTTCTGGATTTGCCCTCCACACCTCTAGCCATTTATGAGAAGGTTTGTGGACAAGGCTACTGACTCTTAAATGGAGGAGAAGGGATAGTTTGTTCCGTTTGTTTCTTTGCGTTTTTTGTTGTGAAATGGAAATGTAGCCATATGATCCTAAAGCTCGAAGGTGCAGTTGGAGGCAAAGAGCCTTTGATGCTCAGAACCATAACTTCACATTCAGAGAATGACTGAGGGTGGTCTCAGACAGGACCTAGCAAATGAGCTGTCATAAATTCCACTGATTGAAGGCCACCTGCTTCATGTAAATATGGATCGGAGGCTCTGGACTGCCTGCACTGTTTGTGGGTTGGTCAAGTTGTGTTACGGAGGGATGCTTCAGAAGGTTTCCCTAAATAGCACCTCTGTTGCTTCCTTCCTTGTCAAATCTGACTCATGGTCCACCATGTCTGCTTCCCTATTGGTTGAGATATAGCAAAATGTTAAATGGCAATGAGGACGTGATAACAATTGCACTTAAATTTCGTTCAGTTCTCATATTTTGAAGTTTAAATGTGTTCAATGAAAGCAATCTTGAGTATAACCACCTTGCCTTTTTGCTCTGTAAAAATGTAGGTGAAACTTTAGAAGATTCATTGACCTATGGGAAATTCAAAGATCTGGATGCTAACGTCTGACTTGAAGCAATATGCGTTTTGTAAAATTGTGTTGTTTTTAGTGCAGAAATATGTGATAAATAATTGATCATGCACATTTCCTAGGATGTTCTGTGTGTCAGTGTAGGGTATGTATTGATGAAATTCATGGAATACTTATGGAGTAAATACAAATTCTTAAATATTTTAACTAAAGCAGTTGTCCTATTTCTACTCAGTGTTACATTTTGATTAAGTTTTAACATTGATTTATTTTAAGGCAAAGACTGCACCTCCTTAGACTGAAACGATCTCTAGCTTAAGGTTACTTTAAATGAGTCTAACTCGCTCCTTTCCCAATGTTTTTATTGGGAATATTGTGATTCTGTGGTGATTCAAGAGAATTACTCTGACTATAGATTTCCCGCGCCCTATTGGTCCAGGTAGGGTTTCGAGATCAGTAGCTAGTTTTAGGCAATTTTGACTGGACATTGGTGTTAATGTCGGCTCCATGTGCCTTCTTGAAGTGTTCACTGCAGTGTGTTGTAGTCTGTTTTTATCATTTTTATCAATCAACCCATGCCCTCCCAGAACCGCTATAAAGTGAGTTATACATTTAGTTCTGACTGAGGATCAGTTTCAGTCCTGGCTGTGGCAGACTGACGCATAACAATAGCTGCTGTTCCCTTAAATGGGTTAAATCAGCTGGTTAAAATAAGTGGATTTATACAAGTAGGGTCCAGATTTGTTCTTTTAGTAACTTAACTCATAGATAAGTAGATTCATAGACTATTCCCATCTCTGATGGTTTGCAATATTTAATGTAGTGATTTCTGTGTTTTCAGTGAAGGGAGTAGTTTATTTTTCAGCAATATGGGACCACCTCCCTTGTTTATATGTTTGGTGATTTTTACTTTTGGAGAGAATGAAATGGTTGATCTGAAGTAATCGCAAAGGAAAAGACCACCCCATATATGCAAAAACACTGGAAACATTTGACAGGTGTTGGTGTCTGAAAAAATATATTATTTAGAAAACTAATATGAAACCTTTGACATGACATTTTATGAAGTTTTTGTTTTAATAGTATCTTTTCCACAGTTGGGAATCTGGAATGTATCAGTGCTGAGGGGAGACTACGTTTTTTACTTTTGTGAACTTTGGCTGCTAGACGAATCGTTAAAAGAACAAATTCTCAACAGTTTGTTTTACTTGTTAAACTCATCACGACACTGAAGACCGTGAGCAACACCTCTTCATTGACCTCAATCCACCTTTCCATTACTGTGCTAAAAATGTCTGCTTTTTATGAATTTATACACTAATCGATGGATTGAAGCAGCAACTGAAGCAGGAAATGCACCAACTCATCAAGTTTCATTACTACTGATCACCAAACAACTACTAGTGACTCATCAGAACCCAGTTGACTTCCATAATTAATTCAAATTCTGTGGTCAGGTGACCTTTAGTCTAAAGGTGCAGTTCCAGGGAGCCACAAATCATGACACAGGAAACCACAAAAGGGCATCTTTCTACCCACAGGTTTTTTTTCTTTCGTGGCACGTGTCAGAGAGATCCGAGCTCACCCCATACCCAGGGTCAAGCTCAACGCTTCCTTATCAATGATGGAAAACATCCATGATATCACTGGGAACTACGTTTTTTTTTTTTTAAAAGGATTCCTCTGTTCCACTAGAACCAGACCTGCGTGACTTATTTTGCATGTGTTTCCCCATGTCTGCTGGTAGGTTTGTGTGACACCACAGGCAAATGAGCACTGAGGTGCTCCCCCCCCCCCCCCCTACTTCCTATCTGCAAATTAAAACTGTTTACACACTACTAGGAAGACACCTCATCATAACATCCTTGAAGTCTGTAACGGGAAGGGGGGGATTCCCTTAACCATGTTGGGCAGCCCCTGATGTAAAGCAATGGGATTTCCCTCAGTCTGGCAGCTTGCCCTATAGCAGGAATCCCGACACATTTCCATGTTCTCCCACGGGCTACATGAAGGGTCCACTGTTCCCTTTCCTGGTGTTCCCTCACGGATTTACAACTGCTTATTTGCTCATGTGTTTTTTTTTTTTTTTTTATAACAGAGTGAAGTAGTCAAATGATTTCTTAATAATATGTTAATGAAAGTATATCCGCTTTTAGTTCCTCCAAATCAAATCATGTACAGTGAAGGAAATAAAACCAGTTTGCACAGTCACTCCAGTATATAAATCGAAAATCCAAAATTATTTGACAATTGTATAATACAAAATAGGCATAGATTACAGCTAATTATTTTTTTGAATCATCTTATATCACAATATAATATAGTGTCTTGATATAACAATGGAATTTCTTAGGGAAATCAATAATAAAAACTGCATATAATAAAGCATGAGCATATTGTTTAATGATTTTAAATGACTACATTGCTTTACATCAGGGCAGAAACTGTAGAAATTCCCCTTGTTTATTGGGGTAAACAATAAAAATATTGAGATGTAATGTCACAAGCACTGACTCAGGTAAAAAAAGGTAAAAAAAGGTAAAAAAAAAATCAGTCCAACTCAACTGAGAAGATATGTGAAAAATATATTCTGAAATGTCATAACTGTGGCAAATAAAAGTATCTAGCTACTGGCAAAACAGTACACACAGTCCATGTTATTTTATTCTTGAATAAATTTATTATAAATGTATTCACATAATATTCATGCACAACAGAAGAAAATAAATCCAAGGGATGTCGGGGAGATCGATATTCAAGCAATTCTTCAACCAAACTGTGAGTAATTCATCATCAAAACCAGTGATTAGAGTTAAACTTTGATCAACTTAACTTTATATGGTGTCTTTTCCATGACTAAATAAATAATAAAAAAAAAATCCTCTCCCATTATCGAAGCCATTCCCATCACACAACAGTTGCATCTGTACTCTGGAGAAAATGGCTGTTATGTGTTTTAAAAAATCAATTCGATATAAACAAAGCTAACATTTCCCCTCACATCTATATTAAAAGCATGGTATATGATAAATGTAATGTGTCATATCCTGCACTGTGAGGTAGTTTTAGGAAAATAATGCACTTTGATTTTCCAGTGATCATTGCCAAATGATAAGCATGAGCCTACTGATGCTTTTCCACTGGCATACAGGAACCAGGCAGTACTGGACCCATCCCGCGAAGAGACATCACGATTTATTATGTGCCAGTTTCCACTAGTATGCCTAAGAGAATCGCCGTGTTATGTTAGCGTCAAACACTGATGGAATTACCATTAGCTTGCATAAATTTGCACTATGAATCCATTCCATTTAGCCGTTCTATTGTACGTTTTCAAGTAGTAGGCCGTAAATTTTCCGGTTGAGAATGCATGGATTGAATTGAAAATGCATCCATACATCAGGATGTGCGATATGACTAATAATCTCCGAGCATTCAGATAGTGGTGACGCAACCAGCTCAGTTTAGTCACACTATCAGCCCTGCTAGTAAGCCTGGTCACGTCAGCGCAGGTACGGCTCAGCTCTGGCTCGTATAATTTAATAGTTTAATGGAAAACGGTCTCTTCGCAGTTCGGCTCAGCTACCGCTCAGTTCTTGGTGGCAGTGGGAAAGTGTTATAATTAATAACAACCTGACTTAGGCCAAATATATGTGGGACATTGGTCTTTAAACCAGTCTAACCCTAGGCAGTCAGACCACCATTTTTGTTTTCCCTTGCCACCTGCACAATTCATTTTCTACGTCTATCAATCCCTTGACAAAGCCAGACAAACAGTCTTTTGGGAGGCCAAAAGACTGTTCCAGATCAAGAAGTGCTGTGCTTCTCTCCAGTTTCACCAGCCAGGCATGGAGAAAAGAGGCATACAAACGTAAAATTAAAAAGGGGGGGTGAGTTCCTCATCCAACAAGGATTTTTTAAAACAGCAGAACACCAGACAGTAAAAAGGCAATGCAGGGACACTGAATTGAAAAAATAAAAATAAAAATAAATAAATAAATACAGACACAACTGTACAAAAGGCACAATTTTTGATTAGACACAGAATGGCCACCAATATCTCCTCAGCAATTTCAAAATATTGAAATATGTCATTTTCCATTCATTCATAAGTATTCTGTAGAATCAACAGTTTTATTTTCTACTGGATAAAGATGCGCACGTTCATGACCTCAGCCAAGCAGACGTCTGATAGCAAATAAACCACCCTAAATTTAGCAGTATACACAGAAAAACTTCAGTACATTTCAAGTATTTTATATGAATCAACAGACCAGTGAAATGAATTTTAAAATAAACCGGATGTGTTTCTCCTAAACTGGTATTTTTCTGAACACACGTGTACATTTATACCAAATTAAACAGTCAAAGGGGAAAATGAGGAAAAACACAAAGGAAGACGGAAAAAAACAGTACTATTTTAGTGATTCATCAACTAGCTACCCAATTCCTGAATGTGTAGCTAATGCAGTGGCCCAAAGCGTTTGCAGTGCAAAGACACGGAGCTCTTAAAGACAATCTCTCCAACGCAGAACCCAAATTCCACATGCCTCCCAACACACGTCTCACCCGAGCTGACCTAAGGGCTCTTCTCCACCGTACTACGCACCGTACTTTTGGTACTTCAAGAACACACCAAAAGTACAGTACTTCAAGGTATTGGTTTTCCACTGGCGTGAAAACTGG
The DNA here is from genome assembly GCA_026781145.1 of Hippopotamyrus pictus. Lineage (NCBI taxonomy): Eukaryota > Metazoa > Chordata > Actinopteri > Osteoglossiformes > Mormyridae > Hippopotamyrus > Hippopotamyrus pictus. The sequence continues at coordinate 19,883,342 of JAODLC010000113.1, forward strand.
TACTGGCGCCGAATGACATCACAAGGTATTTGGTACTGAATTCAGAATGCATTGTATTATAATTCCAACATCGCATGTTATTTACATGCAGGTCTTACACTGCTAGTTAGCTAGACTGAGATCAGGCTTTTTCTTACCTTCAATACTGTACAGATATTATAGTGCAGAGAGTTCAAGTTTCACTAAAACAAACTTCTGAAATTTTAATTATTTGTAATTATTCCTTTTCAAAATGATCTAGTAGATATTTTTAAATCAGTTTAAAATGTACCTCCACTGCTTTAGCATGAGCGCTGTATGCTTCTCAGAGCCAATCATAGTAATTTTCATACTTGCTGCTTAAATCACTCCTAGACGGGTTTGTGAGAAATTTATATTGAACAACATTTTTACTTTATAAATACCTAAATACTTATTACAACAAAATCATATTGAGATCCTAGTAGCTATATTATGCAAAACACTCTATTCCTTGTCATGCCATCCTGATCTTATTGTATCTGTTCTTCCTACCAAATCACAATTTAAGCTTCGATCTCTTCATTTGTCCACTCAATAAATATATATATTATATATGGAGCTCTTTATATATTTGACTGTTTATATATATCCAGGGGCCCCAACTAGGGGCCTCTGACAAGCCAAATAGCCCAAGGGCCTCTAATCATGTTAAAGTGCCTTTGTTGGT
>JAODLC010000113.1:19899762-19919582 GCA_026781145.1 Hippopotamyrus pictus
ATACACACATACATACATATATACATACATATATATATATATAGAATACTAATTCCTCTTTACTTGTTTAATCTGTGCCTCAGTTTACTCAAGTCATAAAAATGCTTCTTCAAATCAAAGTAAATTTAACGGCCATACAATTTAGGGATCATAGCTATCAGCTGGATTTTCTGGGTCAGTCAATGTCAAGGAAAAAGCAGTGCAATGTCTGCATACAAAAATCCATCCATCCATAGGTGGTCAACCAATACTATACTAATTCACATATATATACCTATATTTTTTGCCATTTCACTTTTAGATGGCTACTAGTTTTCACAATCAGAAGCCATTCATGGATTTTCACGAGACTAATGTATTCCAGAAAAACTTGCAGCCTGCATAAGTAGATCAATCTGTTACTAATCTGCTTTTTCGGTATAGGTTCATGGGTCCAACATAAATATATCTTAAAGCAGTATTTTGCCTAACGTTAAAACATGCTGAGGTTAATTTCTAAAAAGATAATGTCAATTCTGGAAGTGAACGTTATACTATTTATGGAGCCTGATGACTAATTTCGTAATGACAGTGAATACGGTTAGATGAATGTGTAAGGGAGGGGCCGTATGAAATTCCAGAAAGCTGCAATTTTTTTTCTCCTCCACATCCCAATGACACAGTAGAAATTATTATAGTATACACCCCCATGGGAATTCTCGTGCATATTCAAAATGATTAAGTATTTCACACCAGCACTCATTGCTTCCGCAAAGTTGACGAAGCAGCAGCGAAGCAGATGTTTCCCAACACTGACACCCCGTGGTGAAATACGAGCATCGCAAAAAGATTTGCATAGAAGCAATAACCTGCATAATAATCACATAGTAATATACTATAGAGACATTTTCATGTTCACAGTCTATACCACTTCTTAACATCTAAAAAAATACAAGTATTATAGCTACAAAGGAACCCTCTATTTATCTTAGCCTGGACATATTATCTGGAAATACCAGTTAACTATTTTTACTATGTCAGACAGAGACATTGAGTACAAAAAATTTACTGTTGTGTAAATATTTAAATATACTATCATTCTGTAATCATCACCAATCAGTCTCATCTAGCCTTTATACACATTTTTGAGTGGCTAAAATCAGAGATTTTCCAAAGATATAAACCGCCATGAGGTGAACATTGAAAGAATCCCACTCAGCATGTCTACTGCCTTGTGCCTAGTGCTTCCTGAAAGATATTGCAAGCGCGTAGGTTTGGTTTGCACACAGCTTGGAACTAAATTAGCCCCGAAACCCCCCGCCCTCCTAAAAAGACATGATACTCCTACAATATTTGTTGGGACATGACCCTTCCGTCCATACTCAAATCTACACCTATACAACCTGTAGGCTATACTGGGGGAGGATGGATCTTGACCATCTGGATATTTGCATTCAGTATGGGAAGTGGGAGATGGATTCTCATCAGTTGCTGCTGCCAGTAAAGCTTGTTGTATTTCTCTATCTGGAAGTTAGCTAGATGATTGTAATTCAGCAAGATTCTTCACCTATTCACATATTTATTACTGGTGAAGTGCAAAATTGAGGGCTGGTCTGTCAGCTCATAATCAAGTACAGTAACTTCTTAATCCAAATTCCTAAAGTCTAGATGGCAAATAACTGGTAGTCACCGGTGGAGAAAGGAAAATGGAAATTTTTTTATTTTTTATTAGGAGATGTGGCAACATTGCGGCACCATACCTCTGTTTCCCAAGTGTGGAATTTCCTCCCACAGTCCAAAAACATTTGATTAAATGAATCGTTTCTAAGTTGCACATAGTCTGTGTATTACAACAGACCGGCACATAGAAACACTAAATTTACTAGGAAGCCCCCACACTTCAAAGCCAGGCTTTTGGTTGGCCTCTGTGTTACATGCTGATTTTTCCTTATATGGCAATAGGGGCTGCTCGCTCTCACAAACATGCTGTTATTCGTTTGAATTTCTTGCTATTATGCAAATCAAGGGAAAAAATAGGCAGAGGTTTTACATGAGAATAACATTTTAATAGGATCACAGATATCAGCCTATAAAAGCTTGCTACTGTTAACATTGCTATGAAAACTGAAGGCATTGTGGAATCCTTATTTTGGGAGTTTGTGTCAGCAAAATTAATTTTACTCAGGTTAAAAAGTGGAATTTTGCATTAAGTTCCGATTCACCTTTTTATCACTAGTATACACATTTGTCAATTCAATTATTACCCTTTGAGTTGCAGTACAGCTTCTCATAGAATCTAGGTCATAATCCAAGTGAAATCCATCCATTCATCCATCCATCCATCCATCCATCCATCCATCCATCTACCGCTTGTCCGGGGTTCGGGTCGCGGGGATATCAGCTTCAGGAGAGATACCCAGACCTCCCTCTCCCCAGCTACCTGTACCAGCTCCTCGGGGAGGACGCCGAGGCGTTCCCAGGCCAGCCGAGAGATATAATCCCTCCAGCGAGTCCTAGGTCTGCCCCGGGGCCTCCTCCCTGTAGGATATGCACGGAAAACCTATCCGGGTAGCCGCCCAGGAGGCATCCGTACCAGATGTCCAAACCACCTCAACTGGCTCCTTTCGACGCGGAGAAACAGCGGTTCTACTCTGAGGCCCTCCCAGATATCCGAACTTCTCACCCTATCCCTAAGGGAGAGCCCAGACACCCTGCGGAGAAACCTCATTTTGGCCTCCTGTATTCGCAATCTCATTCTTTCGGTCATTACCCATAGCTCATGACCATAGGTGAGGGTAGGGACGAAGATGGACCAATAGATCGAGAGCTTTGCTTTTTGGCTCAGTTCTTTCTTAGCCACGACGAACCGGTTAAGCGCCTGCAAAACTGTAGACGCCGCTCCGATTCATCTATCCAGCTCCCGATCTCGCCTACCCTCACTCGTGAACAAGACCTCGAGATACTTAAACTCCTCCACTTGAGGCAGTACGTCTTCCCTGACCTGAAGAGGGCAATACACCCGTTTCCGGCTGAGAACCATGGTCTCGGACTTGGAGGTGCTAATCTTCATTCCTGCCGCTTCGCACTCGGCTGTGAACCGCCCCAGAGCAGACTGGAGATCCTCAGCAAATGAAGCCAACAGGACGAAATTGTCTGCAAAAAGCAGCGAGGCAATCCTGAGGCCACCAAACTGGACACAACACGCTGACTGTGCCTAGAAATCCTGTCCATAAATATTATGAACAGGATCGATGACAAAGGGCAGCCCTGGCGGAGCCCAACCCGCACTGGGAACATGTCCGACTTCTAACCGGCAATGCGGACCAAGCTTCTGCCCCGTTCATACAGGGACCGAATCGCCCACAACACTGGACCCCATACTCCCGAAGCACCCCCCACAGAGCACCTTGAGGTACCCGGTCGTAAGCCTTTTCCAAATCCACAAAACGCATGTAGACTGGATAGGCAAACTCCAAGGCCCCCTCCAGTACCCTTGCGAGGGTATAAAGCTGGTCCAGTGTTCCACGGCCAGGACGAAAACTGCATTGTTCCTCCTGAATCCAAGATTCGACTGTTGATCTCACCCTCCTCTCCAGTACCCAGGAATAGACTTTCCCAGGAAGGCTGAGAAGTATGATCCCCCTGTAGTTGGAACACACCCTCTGGTCTTCCTTCTTATATAAGGCGACCTCCACACACTGTGGAGAAGGCGTGTCAGCCACGACAGCCCCACAACATCCAGAGCCTTCAGGTACTCTGGGCGGATCTCGTCCATCCCAAGGGCAGTATTTAGAGTACTGACAGAAGACAAATCATAGTGCTGGAATCAGTTAGACGTGTATACATTTTCTATAGTACCTATGAAATCTGATATACATACTTTGCCTAAAGTTGTTTAAAATTGCTCACACTCAAGGGTTCCTTATGAAACATTCACATTCAAATAAAAATAAAATTGCATTGTCTGGTCAAGATAAACAGGAGCTTCCCTTGGGATTTCAGACTGCACAGTGCAGAATTTAGAAGCTCATTATGGTAATCAAGGTACTCATGTCACATATGCATCTGGTTATCCTGACCAGTCACTAAATGCTACAGCTGGTGAAACAAAATAACCCAAATAAAATGAGTGCCAAGAGAAGGGTCACTCACTGTTCAAATCACAAGGTTAACTAAGGCTTTGACGCTCCCTGTGGCCAGATGCCAGATCTTGCAGGCTGTATCTGGGTATTAAATTAATCAAAAGGTGCATGTGAGAATTAGCCGATTAAAGCCTCAGTGCTCAAAGCTGCTCAGGGTGTCAGTGTAGTCCAATACATCCAAGAAAGTCACAAGTTACACTCTGGCCACATCAAAGCAGACTACAGACCAGAACTTCAATGAATGGTCTCTCTCAGCTCCCACATAGGTCAAGTCCACAAGGCTAAGTTTCCATGAAAAGCTTTTATGCCAGGGAAAACGCTTTGGGTCAAGTTTTGCCTATATTTCATAGCATAGAACTAAAACCTGCTGTATATACCCATGGAATTAATGGTTAATTGAAATTGTCATAAAGGATTAAAATTGTATTTTTCTTTATTTCTAACTTCTGATTTTTAAACACTGGCACAGGCATCACAGCGGTTTATCAGCCTTCATGTGCATTTATGCTATTTGGCCACAATTCTCCATCACCATTTCAAATTATTTTGTGTGTGCATTGCTTCCTATAAAAAAGGCCACTTCACCAACCCAGTATGAAAATTTAGGTCTAAAACAACACAAAGAGCCAGAAACAAATGTTGCATTTGCTAACACTTTATTATAGTAAATGAGAGGCATGTCGGCGACTATGCAGTGTCCAAGTTGTGTTTATGCTGAGGAGAAAATGTGGGTAATCAGGCTCTTAGAGTCTTTGGTCCATGTTTAGCAGAATGAAGAAGGGAAGGGGGACAAAGAGGAGAGAAGGCACTTTAGTTTACAATCGTCTCAGATTCACTGTGGCAGTAAGTCCCAATGGGGGGGGGGGGCTATGTGTAGCAGAGGTCCCAAGGTGAAGGGAGCATTCAAGAAATATGCAATCGTGTGGGGAAAAAAATTTGAAAGTGGATTCTAGGATAAACAAGCAGAATGACTCAAAATGGTGGTCCAGCATCATAACCCTCCATAAAAAGATTAAGTTTTACCAAAAAGAGGCAGTATTAAGGCAGCAACTAGAACCAGATAACATTGATTCTTTGGAGGTTACTACATTTACATTTAACAACCCCAGGGCAGGGTGTAGCAACTGGGGTCAAGAACTAGACAGTAGGCAAGGTATGGAGGCACCAAGTGAGATTAAATGATGATCCAAAAGGTTAGTTCAGTCATGAAAGTGAATGGACTGTCAGGCCCAGCATAAACTTGGACTGAGGCGACCTTAAAACGAAACTCTGAACAATACAAAGCCGAGCAAACAGAAAACCGGGCCACACAGCTGGCAGAGGAGACAGGCACCTACCCACAATAAACAGAGGGCGGTAAAAAAGACATCACGAGTGGGAGGAAATGTGAATGAAGCCAAGTTTGGGGGGGGGGGGGGGCAAGATTGTTTCACTGCCATGTTGAAGAACTTGATGCTACTTTGCTCTGATGGGCATCAGTTCCCATCATCTCCCAAAGGAAGCACCTCATCTCTGGTTGGGTTTGATTTACCAGCCACTGGTTGATGCTCAAATCCTCAAATGAAATCAGCATGGTCAACCAAAACTGTTCTCCAAAACTAGGAGCAGATGTTTTAGCAATACTTTGTACATATGGCTACCTTCTATATCAGAGTGCCAAAAGTCAGTATCTGCCACTGCTGCAGCCATACGACACGCTATCTAGCCCAAATGACGTTTCAAAGCAGGCTTCAGTAAAACTGACCACACTCAAAAGCTTGTAGCATTAACTGCAAACAGTTTCTCAGCACCAGGCTAAAAAGCACAGTGTCAGTCTTCAGCTTTCCTTCTACCGTCAAGCACATTTGTTTTAAAACGTTTCCCTGGGACCACTTACAGGGGTAGGAAGCTTGTTCAACATACAGCCATAATGCACACTGGAAGGAAGGGTTCTGGGAACAGATTTTTTCCTATAGAACAGAATAAGCACGGCACTTGGATTTGACAAAGAAGAAAAATATTGAATGCATGAGGATGTGTGCACGTTGTATACTCCACTCTACACAATGATCAAAGCCTTTGCCTTCACATAAACCCGGACCTGTGCTCATCTTGCAACAGCTGTAGAGTCATCTGCAGGTGAAACTGCAGCATGTGCACCTGTCTCCATTAGAAACAAAAACACTTTCCAGCTTTATGTTTGTGTCATGCATAAGCAGGACTAGCAGACATGCATGAACTGAGACTGAGCTCATAACCCACTGCTTTGACGGTGAGGAGAGGCGATAGTTTACAAAAGCTTGTCTCCTTCATTCCTGAGCTTCCAGTAGTGTGGTACTAATGGTGGAGCAATAAGTTTGACTTCCCCTTTACGATTTACTATGAAGAGTCCACCAGAGCAAAGGACACTAAAGCAAAAAACATTGAGGAACGGAAATGAAACTACAGGAAAAACTAAATCGAAAGCTAAAATAAAAGATGTATATAACTATAGAGTGGAAGGGGGGGAGGTCTTCTGTCACTGATGGAGCCAGGGGCTTACAAAAAAAAATAAAAAGGCTCCTGCAGACACTGCTTTTAAAGTAAGGGGGTAAAGGGGGGAGGGGGTCTCAGCCAAATGCAGGTCTGTGGATGTGACAGAGCTTGGGAAGTATAGCCATCAGCAGAAAGGAAATAGAGGATCATATGGCAGAATGCAGGGAGAGGTTTTTCCAGCTAGAGGACAAACGAGGTTGTCTATAGGCGACACTACAGCTCAAGAAAATGGAAAGATGTAAACTTCAGTTCTATCCTTCATTGTGGAAGTTGGGGATATTTTTGGGGCATGAGTGGAAATGACGTGCAGGGTGTGATCTCAGGGGCAGCGAGTCCGTGGGGGTCTCTGGGGCAGGCTGTTAGGTGGCTGGTCCAGTTGGGGGGTGACTGGAGTGGGCCAAGAGGAACCGTTTGTGGAGACCGCGTACAGTGGGGAGGATGGCAAGGTGCTGCTCAAGTTTGGACCTCCTCCACAGGCATCAGGGTTACGGCGGCTTGTCCGGTTGGGGTTCCTATCCTGGTGAGCACCACTGTTGAACTTCTGACCCCCAGACGAGAACCCTTGACCAGAACGCCGGTGACCTTGATTACTCTACATTAGCCCACAAAAAGAAAGTTCGGATCAGAACAGGTACTGCCAGCGGAAAGTGGAATTGCATCATATGCTCGGTACTGTTGGCTGCTTACCTGTTTACTAGGCTGGACGACACGACCCCCGTGTGATAAGGACTGGGGCTGAGGTGTGGACGGCCCCTCCTGGGAAGTCGTGCCAGTAACTGAGGAGGCGGCAGAACTACAGCGGGAGCGACTAGAATAACCAGTCTGAGGGTGGTACACTGACAGGAAAGAACACAAAACCACTGACTTATAGGGTCATCATTGGAAGTCATCTCACTGACAAAGAGAGCCTGTTGGTTCCTTCAAGTTAATATCTCATGCAGAGCTTTACCTTGTCCAAAGTTCATGATGCTCTTTTTCAGAGGCTCAATCTCATATGTAAACTTCACTGCCCTCCCTAGGTCCTCATCGTACTTGCGCTCGCTTACAAAGTGCTGCCAACAGTGAAATGGTTTTGGTTAGCAGATGGCACACTCTAGAAATCCAAGTATTACACCAAAAGGTTACTTTGAGGCCATATACGGCTGGACTGTCCCAGTTCCTTGGGAGCCTCACCTTGATGTCCGCACGCAATTCGGTCAACTGATCCTCTGACATGGTGCCTGACCGGTCAGTCAACCGGCGGAGCTCCTCTGCCCTCTTCTGGCGGCCATCCAGAATGGCCACTGGAACACAGCATGAGCGTTAAGCATGTGAACCGGCAAGCCATGCTGCTGTAAGGGCGACACCCACATGCACACACCCCTAGTAGGCATTTGCAGAGATAATTATCTAGCTACAGATCTACGCATTTTGCTTGCTCAGCGTCTCGATTATGCAGTCAAGCTCGCTCAGAGTTCAAACTCTGGAGTAGACCAGGTGCCTCCAAACAGCTGGTCGATAAGGGAGGACACCGCACAGGACTGACTGCTCCGACTACACTCACTGCTGCACTCCACCTTGGATGACTTCAGCAGAGGGATTCCCTTGTCTGCAGTAGCTACGGATGGGGAGCACTCTGGTCAACCATCACACACAGCTCCCTGACAAAAGGCTGCCACCCCCTTTTACACAAAGCGACATCACTCCCCAGATACCACAATCAAGCACCTCACACTGTTCTGGCCTTCCTCATGACACCTCCAGAGTCAGATAATGAAGACCTCAATTCAGTAACTATGCATTCCTTCTCCTCAGTCTAGAGGGCAACACCTGGATCAAACATCTGAAAAATGGTGAAGCTTGCACTTCATGCATAAAAAGTAATCTTCATTCTTTAAGGCAAAAAAGAGCATCAAGCCGAAATGTGTCATTACAATAACAGTCAGCATTACTTTAGGTATGAAGCTATACACCAACCATCTGGAATGCTATTCTACAGTATGCTGGAATTTTGTCAAGGCCCTACTGATCAAGAAAATCATCATTCCAGACAAATTCACCACATCAGAAATGTATTGATAAGATGCGAGGAAGTACTTACTAGCCTCAGCTTTAACTTTATCCATCTCTGCTAACAGGGCCACCTCTCGATCCATCAGGCTGAAAGAGAGACATGCTTACAGAGCTTGCCAAAGCACCCATGACCTTTCGCATACCCCTGATAAGGCCTCCACTTTCAGATGTCAACCAGTCTTTGTGATACCTTTTTTTATACACAAAGTTGATGGGATGAGGGAAAATTAATTTAATGTTTGCACGAACTGATGAGACATGTTACAAAATCTGTTTTTCAGGACAACCTGACCGATCATGGAACAGCACAGAGTTCGTCCTGAACTGATCCACTGTTAGTTTTAGGCTCCTAAGTGACATTAACATCGTGACACATATCAATGTGTTTCTACCAAAAGAACAGAGGTCATACAGCACCATTTTTGCTTATGCTGACAAGCCAGAGGTGCTCTATACAGCTGTAAAACAATGCCAGCAAAGACTGCTTGGGCCCTGCGGTTAAAAGTATCAACTCAACTTTGAGGTTATAACTGTTTATAACCACCATTTAGGACTCTACCCCTTTTAAATTATACATATAAAAACAACCGTATAAGGTTGCCACACACACACACACAAGGTAAATAATCACTACAACTGGGCAGGAAGCCTAGATACCAATGAAATGTGATGGAGAAATGCTGACCAGCTCTGGAGCTCAGCAAAGGTCTGCTTCATCCTCTTGATGGAAGAGTCCATTTCCTGTTTCACCACTACGCGGTAGCGAGTGAGAGAGGCAGTGCAGCGCTGCAAGTCTTTGACGGACTTATCGATGTTAGGTGCTGAGAAAGGTGGAGACAAGGTATTAGTTCAGGCCTCTGAGACACACCAATCCGAAGTGCTCCAATTATAACTACTGAGGGCAGGAGGCCATCCCAAAGAACACTTTTCCTTTATAATTCTAAATTCACCACTTTCTCTGAAGATAATATGGAAAACTGCATGACTACCTCTGGGACCTAATCTTCCAGGTCTAAAACTTGCCTCGAGACTGATGATCTGGAAATGATTCATTTCATATTAAAGCAGTTCAAAATAGACTCATTGAGTGAATGTGACATTCATGTGCATAGTAAAAATACCAAGATGTATCCTTAATTTTACAAGACAAGGATTACGATGCAGAATTTTAAAACAACTTAAAAAAACCCTCGAACATTAGCATTGAACTAAAAGGCCTTTCTAGGTCTGCCCATACGATCATATGGTCTATATCAGGGGTATTCAACTAAAATTTAAAGAGGTCCAGTTAGAGAAAAATTCTTGAAGCAAAGGTCCGGAAGATCATAATGTCTAACTATTTAGTGTGATATATATTTAAGCAGCCTATTAGTTGTATCAACATTGAATGTAATCAGTACCTGACTGTCAAATCAAATTAATTCAGTACAATTCAAAAACATTTTGACAATATTTATTGTCACGCGACATAAAACTTCGGCCAGCTGGCTGGAGTGAGATTTTCAATTCGAGATGTCTGCACACATGTAACAGTTCTTACCTTGTAAATAGTCTGCTTTTGTATTTAACTGTGTAAATACACTTTTGATGTAGCTAATTTTAGGTTTTATAATGGAATATAGATTTGCCGTAAGATTTCCAGCATGAGTCTGAAAGCGGGAGTGTCATGCCAGATGCTTGAGATTTGGCAACACTGAAAACGAACATTTTTTGTTTCACCCGAGTTTGTTTATACAACATTCATTTATACATATGTTAAAAAGCAGAAATTTCAACAAATATGAAATCAACAATAAACTGTCTATTTATACAATATGCTATATAATACATATTGTATTTGAAAACTTTTCAGCTTTACGATTTCAGGAAAGCGCAGTCACTGTTAGGAACATTACGCTTTTTGGTTACGGGTGTTAGCTTCGATGCTGCTATTAACACGAATGGCACATTAGTGCAAAGGATTGCATACGCCGAACTATACGCCTTGCTTGGCAGTCAAAGGCGTTTGACACTCATTGGCGTGGGAAACAGAGGTTCTACTGCTAAACCACTAGCAAAAAGATTACAAACGCTGCGCCGGTTAAAATAAAAGCGCCCTGTCAGGTTTTAAATAATAATTTAATGTTTTGGCTGTTGGTCCGGTTCCGTATGGGACAGCTCCTGGGTCCGGACCCGGACCGCCTGTTAGTGACCGCTGGTCTATATAATATCAGCTCTAATTCCTTAACCGTTTTTTTAAACCTCACCAATCCTGTAGGCATGGTAGTCTGGCAGGCCCAAAAACCACTATATCAGGATACAGTATCAAGTAGCACATGACTGTTAAGTTTACAATTAGAAGCAACTCAAGTGCAGCTTGTGGAATGACTATTTGCACTCTATTGCTGACGTCCATATTCCAATATGTGCTGATGAAGTACAAAATTTACCATTCATGTAGGGGTTAGAAAGCAAAACAATGTTTAACAAAGCTCTGCGTGTTCCAGACCGTAAAGAGAGAGTTTTAGACACCAGACCTCATGTTTAACTGGAAAAAAAAAAAAACAGCTTTACATTCATTTGCCACACTGCATCGATGTCATTGACAGTGCCAACAGGTGGAATGTGTAAATCAGTGTTTCCCAACCCGGTCTTCAGGGACCCCCAGACAGTCCACGTTTCTGCTCCCTCCCAGCTCCCAGTCGCTGAGGACCGGTTTGGAAAACACCGATTTACACATTCCAGCAGATAAATTGAGGGATCGACCCACAGTAGGTTGTTAATCAAATCTTTCTGAAAGAATGACATCCAGCACCTATATCCTCCTTCCTACTTTGTGGTGACCACAGGTACAGCTTCAGTTCAACAGAACAGCAACAGTGCTACTGAGGACCCATTTGTTTCAATCCTCAAGACCGAATTTATTCAAACCCACTCACTGCATTCTATTCTTATCAGGGCCAAATACAGAAACCGTAGCTCTCATTATGCCCTCAATGATTCAGAAAATGCTGAATGTGCCATCAGTTAAACCGCTTTGCGCTTCCCTTTCTAGCTTACCTATCTTCTTGTTGGCAGACGCCCCATGCTGGCTATCGAGAGCAAGCAGGGAGAAGGCAGATGCCTGCTGGGAGGTGAGGGAGGGACGAGGACGGTTCTTGCTGCCGCGTGGAGCTTGGTGACTTCTCCCCACATGGGTGTGTCGAAAGCCCAGACTCAGGGTATCAGGTTTAGAATCCATATCAGCAGCTTAAAACAAGGAAGAAATTTTGGGTTAACCCTCTGGGGTCGAGTGCATCGTCAGCGACGCAGCGTACTTTTCAGATCGCATTTGCATGGTAATTTGATGAACAACGCAGCGGTGAAACGCGATCCAGATACATCTCCATCAGTGCCATAAAAGGGGGTGGGGGACGTGGCCAGGTGACAATGGCTCATCCACACACATGAAAGTTGCTACATATTCAATGAAAGGAGCCAGAAATAGTGGCACAAGCTTTTTTTTTTTTTTATTTATCCAACTGAATGTTGCAACTACACCATTTAGTCATCTTCATGTAGCCAAGACTTTGGTTATATCTGGGATCAAAACAAACTGCCAGCATTGCTTACTATGTACTTTTATTATGTTTTCTGCAAGTGTTCCAAACTGCATTTTGCAACGTCTATACTTTGATGTCTAATCACAAACTTAACAAAAATCTGACATTTACAACATACATTAAAATAAAGATGAGTGTAATGGCAAAACAAATATACAAGAAATAATTTGCCATGAATTAAGTTTCTGATATTTGAAGAAATGTGTAATCATGCCTCAGTCAGTGGAAGTGTGTTTCCTACCCCTAGACCCCAGAGGGTTAAACAGCACCAGGATGCAACAGAACTCAAGGTTAACAGTTTTGAGATTAATACAAGATGGCAGAAGTCTACAAAAAAAGTGCATGAATTCTACAAACACACAAAATGTTACAGCCTAGTTAAAAGCCCCCCCCCCACAGTATATGTTCATTGGCATACAGTACATTTGTATTCTCTGCAAGTCTGTCACTGAAAGAGTACTTGGTGGTGTGGGTGAATCACTGTTAATTCCTATATTCATAATGTTCTTTATAGATAGCCAAGCTGTTAATCTGTTATATCTCTGTGAAGAACCAAGTCTGTACCAGCTGAGCAGAGCAAATCTAATGACACAAGTTAGCAGGAACAAGGAAAATAGTAAGTAGGGATTTGAACTAGTCTCAGCTACATCTTCAGAGAATTACGTTACAAAGTCACCGGCACGCAAACTCTTTGGAAGTCCGTAACTCTGCCTATACTTTTGTTGATGTTCTAATGACGGACTGAACCGCAGAGCAGCAGGCATCTCTCATGAGATTCCCAAATTAGCCAGATACCTGTAGCATCCAAAAGGTCAGGTGTGGCAGTCTCCGAGTCCAGCTCGGTGGCATCAAGGGAAGCAGACTCCAGCTGCTCGCTCAGAGAGTCCAATGAGTCACCATCCATGACTGACCCATTGGCGTGGAACCCATTCATTTCATCTTTGCTCTCCGCAGGAGGGATAACCACAGCTTGGGCGGGTTCGGGCTGTGGTTCTGGTTGGGGTTTGGGTTTTTTCTTCTTGGGCTGGTTTCCAAAAGCATTGTAATACAGGAATTATGAAAGGGAGAAAAACCAGTTTCAGCCAGCGTTATTCCAGCACAAAATAACTTAAAAAGGCTAATTATACATGTTGCAGATTAAAACAATGTGCACATGCATACCTTCTTTTTACCAGTTACATTCCACTCCTTCAAAATATCAGCTGCACTACCTGACAGGGAAACAGACAAACATTCAAATCATGTCAGACATGTAACCTTTCAAAATGGACACCCATGAGTGTCAGACTGGTGAGACACATGATTATGGTGACTCACCACTCAACTCGACTTAAAAGCAACGAAACACTAATGTTTGGATTTCTGAATACTGGAGAAATACGGAGCAAGACGAAGTTTAGAGGAAATCTTTAAAACCAGCTGTGTTTCTGATCGCACACTGTCAGGTGTCTTTTACCGTTTGACTGGTTTATAGATCTTACAGGGAGGGACAGAGACACAATCCGACAACAATTCTGAGCTTTAAAGTTAAATCCCTGAGGACAGATGGCAAAGCTGACCCCGCCAGTTTGCCTGAAAAGCCAGCCACTGAGTCTGGGGCAGTCTGAGCTAACGAGGTGCCATCTGTGAGGAGACGCAGGCAAGGACTAAACAGCAGCAGACCTCTGGAAAAGCTCTGGGACCGGAGGTGGGTGGGGATCGCTTCCTGGGCTTAGAGTCAAAGCGTCTGTTGATTATGGCCCGCGTACGGCAGTCTACTCCAGTACTGCCACGTCAGGGCCTGGCTGTTGGTCCAGACACATACAGACTGAGGCAGACTTACAGGCTGCCAAGCCTGACTCACCAGAACCATTTCAGAAAGGAAAAAAAAAAAAAAAAAAAAAAAAAAAAAAAAAAACTTCTAGGGGCAATTTGATTCAAAGGGCATCCGGAACATTTTTCAAGCACAACACTACAGTGCAGGTTATAGCACCGTTTAAACTGCCATCAGTACCAACTCCTCAAAGTTTCCCCAACCAAGGCGTTTGATTTCTGAGCTAATAATTTAGGAGGAAAACAATGAGCTCTCAGCTGGTTAGCGTAGAAGCTGAAAGCAACCTTCATTTAACTGTGGCAGGACTGATGATTTTTAGATAGCCAAATGTGAATTTTAATTAGCTTTAACTTGTCGACCTAGCGCCACCATAAATTTGTACGTTCTTAATTGCAGTAATGCACATCACAGCATGTTCAGTGTAGGCAGACCAAGATTTGGGAAATTCACAACCGCTTGTGTGTCAATTCGTGTATCACAGTGACACAGGTGGACGGGGGGGGGGGGGCAAGTTGCTGCCACGTTACCTTCCACGAAGGCTTGGACGGCACGGTCAACACAGTTGTCAAAGTGCTGCAAGACCAGAACGATCTCGTTGTTGCTCTTGTTGGGAACAACTGCTCTAACTGCATTTATCTTGGGAAGATAAGGAGAGGCAGACAGTGATGACAGAGAACAGTAAGCAACTCTTCACACCAAAAGACCTATTTACTGCCACATTATGTACTAATGCGAACATTTAAAAATGCCCATTTCCTGCTGCACTCCTGAAGCACCAGGTTTAAACTGGTAGACCTTTGTGAATACCAGAAATTCTGGAACAGGTGCAGACTGACGCAGGAAGGTGAGGGCATGGCTGTATTTGAATAGCATATTTGTTTGTTTTTTAACACCAGCTGTATGTGACATCAAGTAATTGGAAACATTTCCTACTGCAGGGCACACAAAATGCATGCAGAAAAGGGGCGGGGCAAGGCAGTGGCAGAACACGAAGCGTGGGGTGGGGCAGTGGGTTAGTAAACCTTTACCTTCTCCTTCATCCTCTCAAAGGTGCCTCCCTGGGACATTACCATCTTCGAGTGAGTGTCGAACACCACACCGCTGGCATCTAGAACAAACAGCCCCAGGTGTTAGCATGGTGCAGGGCAGAACCAAGCATACCTGCTGAAGGTGGTCAAGAATGCATGGCCAAGGGCCCTCCTTTAAAACCAACATAACCTACTGAAATCATGCTCTTTAAATATCAGTCCTGCTTAAACGAAAACCTACCCTCCTTGCTCAAGGTACGGCAGTTTATCCTATGAGGAGCCTGGAAAGGCACTGCCTGTGGGACAGATATCACAAATAGCCAGGTGTCTCATACCCTCAGGTGTCAACCTATTCAGCCAGTCAGGTGCTACCTGGGTCTGGAGACTCCTAGAGCACTGGATTCCCTTGTTCCTCCATCTTGCTGAGCGCCACAGGGGCTAATCAGCCATGAACAAAAACAACTGCTCAGAGAAGAAGCCAGTGTGTCTCTGGTAGGTACTGAGTGCCACTTAAGAGCAACAATCAAGCATAGGAGTCAGAAAGCAGGAGGACCATATCATATTTAATTTGCAATAGAACCTTAAATACATGCAATACCTACAAGGATGAGTAGGCAGTATATAAATAGACACCAAACAAATATCTTATCTGTATGGACTGTGCCTCCGGAAGTAGAGTAGAGGTGCTCGGATTAAAAATACCAGTTGAGTAATAAGTGATCTAGCAGCCCCGCTTAGCAACTTGGCCCCATTTAGCCCCACTGATGTTACAGTGCAGTACAGTTGCGCAATCAAGCCCTAAAGTGGCAGAAGAGAGATGACATGGCAAGGTTGTTTTGTCACAGCTGGCTGTCCTTTTGGAGATTGGCTATGCAGCTGACTGGACTGGCATGGGAGTAGTCAGTCTCAGTGAAACGCTGCTCATGGCAAGCCTGCCAAAGGCTGAATAATGAGAAAATCATGTCCGAGCGGCATCGAGAATGCCACTGCTTGAAACTCTGCCACGTGCATAAACTCTCTGGATTTTCCTGGGAGCCCTTGACCCCTCAATTTCCCTAATTAAGTGGCAAGAATTGCAAAGCCGTTCAAATGAGGCTATGGATTTGCCAAACAAAAGTCTCAGGATCAGAGCAGTCACCAGCTAACAAAAACTACTGAAAGAGTCATTGCTGCTTTTCAGTGGAATCCAAAATGGAAATGCGCACAGCCTATGTCAGAGTCCAAATACACCACAGCTGTGCAATACTTCAGTAACAACTTAAGTTAAAAGCAACAAACAGCAAAGTCTATGAGGGAGGTCTCTGCTGAGTAACTAGGATGTCTAAAACACAGCAGTTTCTGACACGAGGGGGATCTTCTCACACGCAGTGCCTCTGTACTTCCGCTTCAAAAACCCAACTAAGCCTTCCAGCTCCAATGGTGCCATAAATATGGCATCAAAGCCTAAGTGGCAAGTTAAAAACTGCATGCTTGAAG
This sequence comes from Hippopotamyrus pictus, assembly GCA_026781145.1. Lineage (NCBI taxonomy): Eukaryota > Metazoa > Chordata > Actinopteri > Osteoglossiformes > Mormyridae > Hippopotamyrus > Hippopotamyrus pictus. The sequence goes on from JAODLC010000113.1 coordinate 19,916,348, forward strand.
GCTCTCCAACAGTGGCGGCCAGGCACAACCAACAATGTGGTGAACAAGCGAGACGACAGCCGATCCGCTTTTAAAGCGCCCTGAGAAACTCTAGGAGCATCAGAGGGCTGTGCTCCAAGCTCTCAGTGATAAACGCCTGGCCGGCCTCCCACTTTTACAGTGTGGCAGGTTGGAGATAGCAGAAGAGCAATTGGCAAGGGTGGAATTACAGGGCTCAAGTAATTCCCATCCTGAGGGTGGACATCTGGAGTTCACCCTGTCCCCCATAGCTCAGACAGTGGACCAGGACCAGATAAGACTGGCCGGCAGCATCAATTTCCCACAGGCTTGTTAGTCACTAGCCAGAGTTCATCTGTTCCTCCACATCAGCACAAGCCCACATGCAGGCTTAGGTAAGGAACATCTACAGTGTGTCCAAGTACCTCCTAAGCCACAAGGTCACATGCGCACAAGACCAAAAATCAGCACCTTGAGCAACAGTTTCAGGAAAGCAAAAGGTCTTCTATCTGTATCCGAGCAGGCAAAGGAAGATACCTTAAGCTGGCTGGAGTCTTAGTGAAAAGACTAGAACTTTAAGAACAACTTAAATTTAAGTTAAATTAACGTTTGATCAAAAAGCATGATCAAAAAGAATGCTGGCTCATTCTCAAATACTACCCTGAGTGAACGAGCAACTCAAAAGTCTGAACACCCTGAAATTCAGGAGAAATCTCATCTACAGGGTCACCAGGAGCAAGCATCAACTACATGGCACTAAAACTAACAGCAGCATGACCCAATGCTCCCATGAACACATCATCCTCATTTTGGACCATACAGCGCTTGCCTAAATCTCTGGTGTTTGAGCGGGAAAGCCTGTGATTTAAGTGCAGATTACCGACATGTGTCTGGGCTTCCTGTGCACAGCCAGCAAGGAACAGCTGGGAACGCCCCCCATAATAAGGTCAAGATTCTGTATGTTACGCAGAGAGACGTGACACAATCCCTATGGGATGCAGACGGTCCCCATGCCAAAGACAGGCCACTTAAGCTGCTTTTTTTCCACACTTGGGGGCAGAGGAGTTAAGCGCTCATTTGCACTGCAGTGCACAGTGAGGTTCATGGTAGGAAGTCTCTTGGGATAGCACCATAACAACACACAGGGGTCTCAAGGCTGTAGTCGCCACCTTGTACATGCAGTGGCAAAGGAAAACAGAGGCAGCACAAAGAGGAGTTAACAATGCTGAAGCAAAAGGCAGACTGACAGTGGATGAAGACTTACCCTTTTGGCTATTCTTCTTGGCCATTTTGCAAATCCAAAAAAAAAAAAAAAAAAAAAAAAAAAAAAAAACCTTTTGGCCCCCAGTAAGAGCCTCTCCAAAGGAGCTCTGTTTGATGATCTGCGGCACTTTTCACCTCCGAGGGGGAAATGCAGGACAACTATAGTCTGTATGCTTGCGTAGCGCGAGTCACGCTGGTGGATTTAGAAGCTCCAGTCTTTTCACAGATGCCTCCTCGTCCTCTCATAAGAGGGGATTCCCCCCACCTCTTGGTTTCTCACTCGCTCACTCTTGCTCTCGCTCTCCCGCCAGATGCCAGCAAAGGCTCACATTACAAGACACGAGGACAAGACGACGTGGAAGCTGGGGCAGATCAGCCCATGGACACCCCCCCCTTCTAGATGCAAGCTCACTGTCCACGATCACACGCTTGGAACAGTCCACTTCCCTCTTTCCTGCAAAGGAAAAAAAAAAAAAAAAAAAAAGTCTTAAATTTTTTAAAAGGGCAGGGGGACGGGAAAAGCGCAGTTAATTCTTTCCATTCACATCAATTTGGTGGCATTCTGGAAGGATAACTATGGGTTGGGAGGGGGACATAAGGATTCATTTACTGGCACTGGGTCTCAACTGGTCCCTACTGCAACAAATCCTAACACGGAAATGATCTGCTACAACTATGCAGACAGGACTGGCTACAGCAATTTTTGGAGCCCAGGACAAAAGTACAGTAGTACACCCCCAGCCTGCATCTCATTTTGGGGAACTCATTTCATGCACAAATCTCTTCTGAAAAAGATTTTATCAAATCACTTTCTGCTTAGCAAACTACTAATCTGTATCAAATGTCATTGGCCACAGCTAGGAGCTGGGTCTCAGGCTCAGACTCAGCAAACAGGCCCCTGAAGGATCCAACTAAAAACCATGCTGGTTCAACTTTCTTTGAAAGACAATGGTGAGAATCTCTACAGTTAAATAGGAAACTCCAAAACACCCTATGAGGAGTGACAAAAAACAGCTTTTAAAAAAAAGGCAAATACCAATTCATATATTTCAGAATGCAGGGGACCAGCAATTTCTTGTTATATATACACACACACACGTGTCCTTCAAATCTTTCCTAAGAGTAACAGAAACGGGCAATAAAATTCAGTAGCAACGGCCTTCAATTTCCTAAAGCTCTCAAAATAACCGTAGAAAACACGGTTGAACATGGTCATCATGACCACACACACACACACACACACACACACAAGCTGCTCATCCACTAAGTTTCATTTTACTGCAGCACAACTCTGGAAGAGAAACTTAAGCTGTGCAAACACACGCCCCTGTGACGAACAGCTTGCACGTCAGCGAGACGATCCTACCTGCGGGATAGGCCCGGGGACTCCAGTAACAGCAAGGCAAACAGACGTCACACCGGCATTTAAATCCGGAGCCTGGAAAAATGTGTCCGTGTTGATCAAAGGGGAGGCGGGTGCGGCTGGCGCAGCTGACAGCTATGCAAAGTCAATGGCTTTGGGACTTTGAACGATAAAAGTCGGGACAGCCAGGCACTAACTAGACTCCTGAGATAGGAGCAAAGATAGGCTGGTAACATGAACAGCTGAGCTTAATGCATTGTGAAAGAGGGTTACTGAATGGAGAGACACTGATATGGGCCAACAAAGACCTAAGTGTAAGGGAATGACATCTTACCACGCAAAGCCTAGTCACACATGTCTTTCTGCAGTCAATGAAAAGCAGACTCAAGTGAAGGTGACATTTCACAAATCACCTCAGAAGGCCAAAATGTACTTCCATGCATAATTAGCTACTTGTTAAGGCAAAGTGCATAAAGGACAACAGATTAGTTCCAGGACTCTAGATTAACACTTGGGTTCATGGCAAAAAATAGAATACAGAATCTAACATTCACTGTCATGACATTTGCCTTATCTTAATAAAATTTAAAAAAAAAAAAAAAAAAAAAAAAA
>JAODLC010000113.1:19919649-19929881 GCA_026781145.1 Hippopotamyrus pictus
AGTCTAGAATGTGCCCACTCGAGGGTGTACCTGCTTAGTACCTGTCCTAAGGGTGAAATGTCAGCCTTTTGCCAGAATGTATCTGCTTAGTACCTGTCCTAAGGGTGAAATGTCAGCCTTTTCTGCTGCCCTACTTTCAATAGTGGCACACTGTTTTACTCAGAGTACACCATATCACACTGACAGCAGAATACGACAAAGAATGAAGGACCGCTTAAGGCTAAATATTTAAAAAGATAAGAGATGGCCTATGGGATCCCTATTATTCCTCAAAAAACCCACACAGACTCACTAAAATATCTGAAAATACAATGTCCGAGCAAACAGGCATGCAACAGCAGTTTAAGTACTAGTGTGTGTCCAGGCAGAATTAAAATTTAGAAAGCTACATTACCTTGTTAGCTAACATGTTCAGTAAACTCTGCTACCTTAGATTTTAATCACTGATTGCAACAGCACAATGGCCAGCACTTCTGCCTGATGCCCACAGCATCACAAGAGACTCGCTACATTATCCTTACAAGACTTTCCTACAGGTACTCCAGCATCTTCCCAATGTGCAGACAGTCCCAGCTGTGCACAGCACTTACATGAGGGGTTCCCAACCTTTTCATGTCTGGTTCACACTAGAAAAGTTTTATGGCGAAGTGAAAAGGCCAAGGAGGAGGAAACCAGCAGATCAATTGCTGATTTCACGATTTAAACTGTTTATTTCAGATGGGAACAGAATGCGCAAACTGACAGGTTGTAAAAAAAAATTGAAAATGCATAGTTTAATTTCACAAAACTTCCAGCATTCAGTGGCCCACTACAAAACTGGCCAAGGACTGGGGGTTGGGAACATCTAACTTGGAACATCTGGCCATGTGGCTTGCCCATTATAAGTGCACTGATGTCCCGGGGAGAGCGAATTGTGCCTCACAGCCTATCCAGAGCACTGCAAACCAATGCGAGTAATACAAAACGTGGGGTGGGTAACAGCTGGTGGGAAAGAGCATGTTAAGAGCATTCTAAGAGTCATCAAAACCAACTTACTAGCTATTTAGCAGAGCAACAGCCAAGAACTATAGTACTTTCAAGGGATTCCGTTAACACTAATCACCAAATCATTAGGCTTAATCAGCAGAGCAGTCAGAAACGGGGGGGGAGGTAACTTGTGGCACTGGACCTTAAACCAGCTTAAGTGGGTCTAAATCAGAAGTTCCACACAACTGGTTTCTAGGGGTGGAAAATATATACGATTAAATCATGATCCTAGTTTTGACTATTCAATATTGATTTACAAAATCCCAAGATTTCATTAATGCCTTTTTCCCCATGACTATGAAAAATATTTACTGAATTTTACTGTGTATCGGTCCCCTTATCGTATAGGTGGTGCTACTTTCACCTAGAGGAGGGTTGCAGTAACATGCAATTGCCTCGTGCCCAGATCTTGGTGCAAGTCAAGTCCACCACAACACTGCTTACAGCGATGTAAAATAGCACTATATAAAAGCAAAATAAAACTAAATAAAAGCAAATGATGCAAATAAAACAAATTATTGGATTCACAGGCAAGTACAAGAATAAATGTCATTTTTCCCAGTATCTTTTTTATGCAATGCTAACAATTATGTTGCCTTGCAATGTTAAGGCTACAGTGCTGTACATGTCATTTTTACAACAGATCTGGTTTGATCACATATTAGTAAATGTATCTTAAATGTAGATTGAAGAGTCTAAATGGAATCCAGTCGGGGTACCTGTGAATATAAATCTGATCAAATGAAAATTGTGAGGTCAGGGTCATCTCCCAGCCCTAAAACATACCTGCATGTTCCTCAAACAAGATTATAATTTTTATTTTTGCACAAGTTAAGGTCCATTCTGACACATGGCACATGAGGTTTAGACTTCATTTTCAGCTATTCTTTTCAGTCAGAAGTAATTTTTGGTGGTTTGGAAGAAACAGATTGGTTGTTTTTAAAGAAGTATTCCCATAGGTTCTTCAAATAAAGATTTGGTATACAAGCCTTTGGTCTGTCTTCATTGGTTGCCACAATTTGTTTCCAGTGACTTGGCATCTGTAAATTTGTGTTCCATTTAGAGCTTTCTAAACATGTCTCAAAATAAGGAAAGCTGCTACATAGTATTTGTCTCATTCTTATCAGGTTCATATAGAATCAGATTGAATCAAACAGTTTGTAAATTGGAATTGGGGCATCTATGCCAACTTCCAGCGCTACGGGCTTTTTAAAATGACACCAAGGCAGCTTCACAAAATGATACACAAACCTGAGAAAGAATGCAAGAACAATCATACAGGTGCTAGAAATGTACGAACAAGTCGGACAACTAATTTAATCAGCTTTCAGCATCATCAGCATATACACATACTGTATATAAATATAGCCTGATAACCAAAGAAGTTCTTTCACTTCAGTGGCTTGTGGTTTATAGGAGTAGCTAAGAGGCATGAGCTTGGATCAACATTCAGCTTTAAGATACCATAAATTCAAAGTGTCTTATATACACACAGACAATCCAGTCTTCACTGTGTAATTTATATAACCTGCATTATTGGTCATAAGCACGGAAGGTATCACATTTGCTGAATTTACAGCGTGGCCTGGTGTGGATTTTTTGTAAACACTGATCCCATGGCAAACAATTCACGATTAAAATATGTGCAAAGCAAACAAACACTAAAAAATTTATTTACTGCTGTATACTGAGGAAAACCAACAGGACACTTCCTGCTTGTTGACGGACTTGCAGGAATATGCCTTAAGGACACTTGTTGCATAAGCTCTGATTTCTTTGATTCTTTAAACTTAATATTTTGCTCAATAAAGCAGCATATCATCCACATCTCTACACTTAAGGTATGATATAAAAAAGTTAAATGAAAAAGACTGCCACCTTTTACCACACACATTCACAAAAGCTATTCGTAAGAGAATGACAGGCCAGCTCATATGCTGTTGCCTAACACCTTCAGGGTTAGGATTCCCTCTGAGGACTCCTCCTGCAATCCAAAGGCATGGAGGTAGGCCACTTGAACCATAGCCCAAGAATGCAAGTAACCTGTGACGGCTTAGCACCCTCTCTCCCGTGACCCTGACCAGGATACGCAATGAAGAAATTCTTTGCATAATTCTCACTCTACAACACAAAAACAAGATGGCATGGTTTTAAGATCAATCTTTGAATGCTGCTATATAGCCCACTATTGCAAATAAATCCAACCAAATAACCAACATGGCCATTAAAACCATCAGCATGGGCAAGAATCCAAATGCTTGCATAGGTTTACAGCTAAAAGTTTGGTAGAGAAATAAAGTCTGCTACAGGCCATTTTCATGTATACTTTTGTTGACAACTGTAGGAAGTTACATGTGTCCACTGGCTGCACAAACTACGGTTAATGACGGTGTTAACATGAAACGTCAGTGCTTTATGCAGTTCAGCCACCTATGAAAGTCATGCACAAATGACATACATTCAAAAGATGAGGGAAGAGGAAAACAAAACATGGGGTGGGGGTGAACTACATTAGCCAGTGAACATACACAAAGCAGTAAGCAAGACTGACTTCTATGGTTATCAAAAAACAGGTTCAAAGAACTACGTTCCTTAGAGGTCTATGTGGATTACTCCTAGGAACACATTTATTATAAAAGAGGTAATAGTGAAATTCTTTAGGTTTAAGTAAAAAGGCATCCAAAAGAGGGAGTGTGATCCATTTTCTAAAAGCAGTGCCTAAAAACACAAGTCCTTGAGTGTGCAGGTTTTCATTAGAGCTGTTACTGTCATTGGGCTCTTGGTTGAATCAGCTACACAACATAGATCACATATCAAGATGTTACAGATTCACTCGTTTTATTGACCTAATAGGAACTTCCCAGTACAGATAAATGTGCAACAACTTATTTGCAAATGTGCAATAACTTATTTTTGCCCAATCAATAGTTGAGTAGGCCATAAAGTGTCGATCTAATTCAAATTCTTGTATTCTGGAATGCTTATACACCACAAACCAAGAGCTGGGAGTAAATTTTCTGTACTGATGACCATTTTCTGACCACCATTAAATTATGCCTAGATTAATGATGCGATTAGTGACAATTATACATATTTGTAATGGGTTGGTGGCTCATCCTGGGTTTTATCCTGCCTTGCACCCATAGCATCTGGGATAGGTTCCGGACAAATGATTACTGAAACTTGGATGGATGACAATTAATCTGCAGTCAAAACCTTCAACTTTTATGATTTAAGGCTCCAGCTGAACCAAAGCAAAAGAAAGTTTGAGCAGCTCGACAGAAATGGAAAAGCAACAGATCCCTGCATAGCAGGTTTCTGGGAGATCTCTGCACTTGGCTGATGCCAGGAAGAAACGAAAAAGCGAGAGCCTCCAAACCCTCTCTAAAGTGACCTACCACCGCCCTAGCCCCAAACAACCTAAAAGTAATCAGAGAAACAGATTTAACTTATCTGCATGGTATGAAGTACCTTTGTGCCATCCTGACCTCAATGAGGTCAGCGTTTTGCAGACTGCAATTCTGTTTTATGGCCCCTAACCTACTTCAGTGTGCAGTTTAAGACAGATACTTAACCACTTACTTGAACTAAGTATTAGGCTATTATACTATCAGTTTAATCAGTTAACTCTTTGAACACTACACAAAGCTTGGCTGTAGCGAAGAACCATTATTTAGCCTACTTAAATGAACTTTCACATCACAAATATTACGTACGTAACGTGCTCATTTAAAAGGAAGTGCACTTATCTAAGTATTACCTTGTATTTCGAAAATGTTAGTCTTGCATGTAAATGTCAAAAACGCACCACAAAGTTAAAATTACTAATAAGTCTTGAAGTTCCCTCTTTTTTAAACTAGACTTGACTTCTGGGATTTTTAACAATAACATTACCCTATGCATCCAGCCGCCTAGACACCGTCTTCATACTTTAAGCTTAATACACAAAAGTGACCATCCCTTTTAGCCGGCTAGCTAGCTAGCTTTCCAGTCGCTTCTTGTAACGAGTAAGAAAGAAACCAAGCTTACCCACCAGCAACCAAAGGTTACATGTGCGGCATCGCTTGACGTGTTACAGAGCTTTAAATAACCCGTGAGGAAGGGGAACCGCAGCTCACCCCGAACCGAAAGCGAGGCGCTAGACCGCAGCATGACCGAGAGCAGCTGGCCCGCGGGATAGCATCACGGCGGAGGCGGTGGTCCTCTTTGTGCTCAGTAACCGGGTACGCGGGGGCCCGGTTCTGCAGAACTGAGGAGGAAGTGGGGGGGGGGGGCAGTACTGTTCACACACAGACCACGGCACCGGGCTACTTAAACCTCCAGGTGAGCCTTTCACGCCGTCGCCGGGAACCTGTGCGAAGTGACACCGCTGCGCGTGCCGGACGGCCGACCGACTAAACGGCCGCCGCTCGCGCATCGCAGCCCCGCGCGCCTTCCGTCGCACCCACAGTCAAACTTCATCCAGCGCACATAAACGAGAAGGCCCCCCATTATTAGTTTCGCTTACTTACCCCTAAGCGAATAATATCGCGCTACATTCTTGAACACCAGCCTAAAGTACAATAAACGATCTCTGTTCTGTGTAACATTGCACTTACGTGTGTGCACGTATGCACGTCTGGTAACTTGTGTGCACCAGCGCTGTGCTCAATTTAATACGAAGAGAAAGTCCCCTCCCTTAGACCCCCTAGAAATTCAATTGTTCTGACCACCAGCTATTCCAGTACTATTACGGCTTCAAATTAGAAATACATCAAACGTAGGCAATACCCCAAACTCGTCCTTTACAACCCAGCGTTTTCTGTGCGATCGTGCGAATCAACGCCGATCCTTACCGCCGATTGTCTGGCGAAGTTAATGAAAGCCGCCAAAGCGCTCGTCTTTCCGAGCTTACAGTTGCAATCGCCCCTCAGCCGGCAATGGTGGCGTCACTTCCGAGGTCCTTTTTAAACCAGGGTCTGGATCCACCCACCTTCCTCTCCTCCCAGTTCATGGCTTTCGCTTCCTATTGCGTACGTGTTGGGTAATGCTGCCTGACGTTTTACAATGGCTTTGTCAAGGGGCCCGATTTTCACTAAAATATAACTGCAGCTGGAACCGAAATCGTAGCATTACAAATTAATTACCTTAAGAAGACGAGAAAGAAATTGATTCGCCTGAAGAAAATATGTTACACCGCAGATTTTCTTTTCACAACTATTTGACTATAAGCTATATACTTTGCTTTTGACCATTAATTTAATTTACTGTAAACGAATGGCTGCACGTCTCTGTTAAAGTAGCATTATTTTCAGTTAAAGTTCACAAATAATACCGTCCTGTTTAAGGGTATAAAAATGTAATCAAAAGTATGTTCTAAAAAACCTTGCATCTCTCTCCCTAGAAATGTAGGATGGAGCCATCAAGATCGGTATCTGAACCATTAATGTCTGGTTAATGTCCATTAATGTCTGGTTGGGCACTGTACCAGCCTGCTCCAAGGACTACAATACTATAGGTCTACCAAAACCAGAACCAACCAACTTTCCCGAAGCTTCCTTCCTGGGTATTAGGCAACTGTGCAGATACCCCTTCTAAACGTCTATAATCACCCAGGGAATTCCTACCAGGACCGCAGTTATTGTTACTTGTGTAACATTTTCCCAGCAACACAACTGTCAGTACAAAGCAAATGAAATCAAATAAGAAAACCTTTTAGATTAATTTGTTTGGTATGCTTGTCTATTTCTCTTGCGGAGAACCGTGGAAATGAACATTTTGACTGAATGCACAAGGAAAGCGTCTTCGAGATTGCATTTAAATTATGTGAACGATTTACAATTGAAATAATTCTGTATATTTCTCTATCATAGTTCCTGCTAAGTGAGCAGAGTCCCTTTGAGCTTAAATAGACCCCAGGAGCAATACTGACGTAATACTTAAAATGCCCTAATTACATATTCACTTTTTACAAATGAAATATCTCTTTAATTTAGACGTGATCAATGTACTGCAGTCCATTTTACTTAAGAAGCAAGTTCATCTAATTCCCTGAAGCGTCCTTTGAAAAATTGGCTCTAAACCAGCTTATTGAAATTTACTTTACAAGGCATTAATGTCAAGTATTGTTCAAGAAATACAAAATGACAAAGTATTTTTATGATGAATGATTAATAGACTGCTGCAACCCTGACTGGGATAAGCGGTGGGAAGATGGATGGATGGATGGGTTAATAGGCTATTATTCGGTTAACATTTAACTGTATAACAGTCAGATTTGGGCACCTCTGTCCTCAGGCATGACTGCCTCCCGTTTTGTATACTGACTGCCTGTAGATTCGCACTCATCAAACCATGCCCTACTTACCCAGGCGAGGGTCACAGGGTTAGCCTGCAGCTCATCACAGGACAAAGCAGACAGCATAATGCTGAGGTGCGATGCCATTCGATCACAGGGAGCACACGTAAATATGCAGAGATGACAAGCTACAACCCTGGAGGTCTGAGGAGACAGTGCTACCAAGAAGGGCACCCTTATATAAATATGTAATGTACAATATTAATTAATGATTCACTTCCAGGGCAAGACCAACACTTTCTTTGTACTTTCTCTGTCAAATCGAGAGGTGCCACTGGAGTGGTTTTGATGCTGTCGATACACAAAGATTACATACTAACATTTACTTACTTTATAGCACCGCAGAGCGCATCATTATCTGTCATTCTGTGATATTCTGTGTTTATCTGGTATTTGTGTTAAGTTTTGAAAAGTTCTGATATTATTTTATTACACATCTACAGTACTGTGCAAAAGTCTTACACAGTCAAAAGAAATGTTTGCAGCTATTTATCTGTGTAGTTCGTGCACATTTACTCAGAAGAAAAACACAATATAATATCAGAACATATACAATTTAACAGAATAAAAAAACTAGTAAAATTGCTTTCTGTTCTCTAAAAAGCTACTGAGATCTAGTTGGATGACTAGATGAACACCGCTTCAGTTCCCAAACCTCTCCTCAGGGGCACCCCAACCATTTCATGTATTTATTAAATTTCACCACCAGCTCACTTAATTAATTAATTTAATTAGTTAAAAATTCAGTGAGATATTGATTAGCTATATGAGGTGGGCTAGTGGTCGGGTCAAAAAATACTTGGGTGTATTGTATGGTTAATGGAAATAATGGGGTGATTTTAGCAGAGGTTTTGAAATGGTTAAGCTGACACACTTTGACAGGCGTAACAGCATAGTTTTACACCAACATAAAGATCATTTAAACATCATTTCCTTTGCGGCTGCCTGCGACATTTGTACAGTACTACAAGGTTCCGTGTAGATGTCCCACTGTAGTATTGGTTCACAGATTGCAATATGTTTGAAAGTCAATAGAGATAAAATAAAAGTAGATTAACAAAGCAGTTATTGTACATTTTATCATTTCCTGCAATGTGATGGGCTTAACAAAAAGTCCTTTATCATTTTCTGGTAGGTCCAGTTTCCCAAATACCCTTTCGTCTCGGCATGTCGCTTGCGCTTTCAGCTATTCATCTTCTTTTAATTTGCCTCTTTTTTTCACGTCTGCCCCGATTGTTTGGGCAGCCCGGCAAGCTTGGAACCTATACTTCAGCAGGGCGTGGAACTAATGGCCTTGCACAGTTGGGGATTATGACGTCAGCACTGTACGTTTGGCCTAGCAGATCCAAATACAGGTAGTACCAGTATCTTGGGTAGGCTGGGGTGTGTGAGGGGTAAAGCAAGAGCACTGGGGGGCTCTTTTAGTGCACACACACACACACACACACACACACACACACACACACACATACACGTGTGTAAGTAATTAAGGTTTTTTAGCAACTTTATTGAATTTATTGAATGGGCTGCATTGTGTAGTTTTACGAAGTTTTTATGAAGTTTTATTTATACTGTACATTTGTCATGTCACTTTCAGGGGGTGATGTGAGGCTCAGTAGGTCAGGCTACTGTGCCTGTGATGAAAAACGTGCTGGTTCAAATCCTAGCACTGGCAGAGTGATTTCAATGTTGGACCCTTGAGCAAGGTCCTTAATCGCTCCAGAGACTGAGAGATCCTGCTTTCTCAATTGTATGTCACTCCATCCATCGATATTATATAACGCTTACCCATTACAGGGGCCCTGGGACCTAGCACAGGGCAGAGGACACCCTCAGTGGGACTCCAGCCCACTCTAGATCATAAAGGCAGCATTTAAATAGATTCTCTAATAAATTGGATTGCATTTTAGGTAGCAAGGAATGTATTGTAAGCCTGTTTTATAGTTGATGTACCAGCACCTGTTTTTAAGGTGCTGGCTGACCATAAGTTTTTTTTTTTCTTCATTTTTTTTCTAGTTTATACTGTTACAGCAAATTGTACTATAACGAAGCAATCTGTCATTTTACAGAAACCATGAAAGAACCTTAAAATAGGACACCTTCTTAAAAGACAACACAACTGCCTATTGTTTGTGGATCTCCTATAAGAAGGTTCTGTGTATGGGAGCTGAATATTACCAAAAAACAAGCAGTGTGACCTGCTTTCATTAAGGTAATGATTTTCAATCCACACCCTTTGAACAATAGCATCACGTTGTTTATTAATGAAAAAACTTCATTACATCAGTATAATTTTCTTTGTTAAAATTGATTTAATATTTCAGTTTTACTTTCACAATACAATGGAATGCAATATGTACCAGGGGCCTTTTAAATAGTGATACATAATGTTTGTTAACATTTATAATTTGAAATCCACACCTACGAGGAGAGTGTTCAAGGAAGATACAGTACAGGGTTTTTTGGTTGATCCATATTACTGAAAAGGAAAATATATTTTCATTTTATCATAATTGTTTGCCATCATTATAAGTAACCTGATACTATTGCCACATACACCACAGTACAGTACCTATCAGCCTAACTGCATGCATTTGGACAGCAGTATACATCCCTTGCATCATAAGGGCAAAATGCAAACTCTCCTGATCCCGGAGGTATGAGGCAATATGGCTGTCCACTCAGCTACCATGCTGTCCGGCATATTAATCATCCATTTACAAAACTAATGCCTTAACACAGCACAGTGGCTTAGTGTAATGTACTCTCACACCTTCAGTTTAGTGGTTTGGATCCCGTTGCATGTGTGTGTGAAGCTGTGAATTGGTGTCCCTAAATATCCTGCCTCGTGCCCTGTGACAGACGGGCA
>JAODLC010000113.1:19929981-19970481 GCA_026781145.1 Hippopotamyrus pictus
TCCTGTCCAGGCTGTACCCCTGCCTTGTGCCCTGTGACGGACGGGCATCCTGTCCAGGCTGTACCCCTGCCTTGTGCCCTGTGACGGACGGGCATCCTGTCCAGGCTGTACCCCTGCCTTGTGCTTCTTGTGATTGGCTCCAAGCTCATCTTGACCCTGTGCTGGTTTAAGCAGCTGGAAGATGGATGGATGTAATTTGAATTGTTATAATTGCACATGCAATATCTGATTTCATAAAAAGTGTTATCCTTGTTTCTTGTTGGTGATCATGACAGTGAAGAGGAGATTTCAGAGACTGCATTCTAGAAACAGAAGACAGTGCAAGACAATGTCATGTAGTGTAATGAAACTACATCTGAATGCTGTATACATCATGAAATAGAGAAGATCATACTGGACACGATCAACTTAAACAGAAGGCATGGTTTTCAGGTAAACTGAAAGTCAGATAAAACAAACTTGCATGCATGCATTGCTTTGTTGATATTAGCTGGAAACTATACATGAACTGCTAGCCTGTGGAAAGGTGATTCTCTCCCCTCCCCCATTTAATATTATTATGGCATCAGACATACCTGACTTTGGGCAAAGACACAAACTGGCTACAACTAAAGATGTATGGAGTAAATTGGTTTTGAGGTATTGCTTGCTTAATGGGATAACTAGTTGTATTAAAGGTGGTCTGGGCTAAATGCAAGTGGACAAACATAAAAGTAATTTAAACTGGGGTAAATTAAATTCAACAAGTTATCCAGCTAAACAAGAAAATCGGCTCTGTGAAACAGGCCCCTGACCCGCGGGTTACACAGGAATAATGTTTTGCAGTCGAAGGATATTGTGCCTACAGCTTCTACACTCCAAAAAGTACAGAAAGTATGGCATCAGTATTTGGCTCTAAAATACATCAGCTTACAGAAGAAAACCATTTAGAAAAAAATACTTTAAATGTCAGCACCCAGGTAAGAATTTAACTGTTATGTTTACACACGACAACATGAACCTTGATACAAGTGAAAGGCTGCAGGGTCATAATATCATATTTTACAACGTATAATCTAAAACCTGGAGCTGACTAATGAAATAGCAAACTAACTAGGGTGGTGGTGGGGGAGGGAGGTATGGGGGGTTAGGAATTAAATAGATCTTCTTAATGAGATTTGTGAAATCCCCAAAATTAGCTTTCTCCCAAAATTCCTGTCGCGTTTGTCCTGCCTCAAGAGCACAAAGAGATATTTCTAAACAGAAGATACGAAGCTACAATCCATTCTGGGCAACAGTTTCCCTAAAGGAGGGGTTTAATTATGATGCATTGACAAGGTGAGAACAATGTCTGCATACAACACCCATCTGCTCTGGAGAAACAGAAATCAGCAGTGGAATGATGAAACTTTCACTAACACCACGTATTCCCCAAGGAAATTGGAAAAGCCCAAATCCAGAAGCAAGGCTAACCAACAGCTGGAAGAAGTGTTCAGGGATTTCGGACTGAGGCACCAAAACCCCCTTTCAGATTAGCTGCAGTAGGTGCAAATGTGGGAAAAATGTGAAGAACTGCAGTTCAATCTCCTTGGCTATGACAATATAACCAGCACCACATGTGCCAAATGCAGAAAGCACATTTACAAAATTTTACTATTTCTCTCTCTCTTGCACACACACATACACAAAATGAAAAGTGAGTGAAATAAAAGGTTATAGTAGATGAGTAGAGTTCAAGGACTTACCTAAATGGTTCTGTGAAAATTGAATGTGCATAACTTTAATGGTAACTGATAATAAAAACTGATTTGAACAAAAAAGTTTTCAAATATATACTACTATTAAACAGGCATTTATCCACCACACATACAGAAATCTTCCAACTTATTATCTTTTTATGGTAAAGTTAAACAGGCATGTCTTTTAAAAGCATTTTTCTACTACTATGACCAGAGCTGAAATGTACAATATACGCAAAATAACAGGTGTGCCTAGTTTATCAACATAACAGGAGGGATTAAGCAGTGTCACCAACTTCGGCCAGTAACACGTACACATGTAAGTAGCAGTTTTATCACCTTGTAAATAATCTGTAGGGTTTGCAAACTACCCCATCGCCTTTGATATGGCTAATTTAGGTTTATAATGGAATAATAGATTTGCCGTAAGATTTCTTGCGTGACAGTCTGAAAGCATGAGTGTCGTGCCAGATGTGTGAGAGTTGATAACTCTGATAAAGAAAGTAAAAAATCAACAAAAAGAACGAAAATACAGACACGGCGATTTTTTTAAAAAAAAAAAAAACATTCCGATCCATCAGCGCCGCTTCCGCCGCGCGACGGAAGAGTATCGCGTTTCAAGATGGCGACCCCCTATGTGACAGATGAATCTGGTAAAACTGGAGCATTTATTTTTGGGTCAAGCGCAATTTTTCCGTGTTTCTTCATATCCTCGTATATACGCGTAACAGATATGTTGTATATTTTAAATCTGGGTCGTAAAAATCCAGTTTCGTCGACACGTTTTGCAGAGCATTGTTATTTGGGTATCTGGTATGCTAGCTAGCTAAAATGGTTTTTAAGATCTGCTATTTCCAAAGCTTTAATAATATGTATACCTAACGGACAGCCAGATGATTAGTGTGGTTGGTAAAACGAGAAAATGCCGCTGCATTCAGTAGTCCAGCCAGCGTGAAAAACCGCCACGCAGAAGTTAACATCACGACTTGTGTTTCACTGTTTTTTAAATAACCAAATTCCTAGTTGTCTTAAGTTAGCTAAGCATAAACATACATATGTGCCCGTTGATGCAGCTGGCTAGTCGTTTTATGTCAGTGCTTGCATGGATTCATTGATTAGCAGCGGGGTGGTTGCATTTGTACAGTGCGACGGGAGCAAACGCAGTTGCCATAGTTACGTACGTATGGTTTCTCTTTTGCCTTAAGCCACATCGGCACATTCCTACCGTACGAAAGCAAAACGTACCGAGGTAGGGCCTTTATGCAATTCACCGCCCTGTATTAGTAAGCTAATTATTAAGCCTTGTTGTATAGAATATGAATTAAAGTACACAAGCTGCATTATTGAATGTAATCTCAGGATGGGCATAGATTTGGGCATGGTCGGTAGGGACGCGTCCCTACTAATTTTGTGGGAGTGAATTGGGAGATTTCTGGACAAATTTGGTCCCTACCACTGCTGAAACCAAAGCTATGCCCTTGAATCTAAGTGGACAATACATGGTTAGACAATTGCTTTACCTGATTTGGATAATTCATTTGGTTGCATATCTTATATATATACTGTTCAATATTTCGTGTATATCCTGGTCTAAAATATCTGTAATTCTATCCACAAACTTGCCTTACTCATTTTATTGTGTCGGCCTCACTTTCTCGCAGGAAAATACATCGCTGCCACGCAGAGGCCAGACGGAACCTGGCGAAAGCCTCGCCGGGTGAAGGAGGGTTATGTGCCTCAGGAAGAGGTCCCTGTGTAAGTATGGACCAGGCACATGGAGGAGTCCTGTGCTCCCCAACCCCCAACAATCACAGCAGTGCACTGTAACTCCATTCATTGTTCTCCCATTAGTGTCAGCTGTGGATTTTCTGCATTATAGTGTAAATTAATGGAAATTCATTTACATCCCTGGTTATAATGGGGTTACGTTCCGATAAATCGTAAGGCGAAAATGTTTTTTTATACAGTACACCTAACGTAACAAACATCATAGCCCAGCCTAGCCTAACTTAAATATGCTTAGAACACTTACATTAGCCTACAGTTAGGCAAAATCATTACTTTATAGGCCTACTTTATGATGAAGTATTGAATATCTCATGTAATTCATTGAATAAAGTAGTGAAAGTGAAAAACATTTACCCATCACAAAGACGAATTATCGAAACACGGACCATCGGAACCTGGGGAGGATCTGTAAGTGCAATAAATTAACTTTGCTTTTCCAGCTACGAGAACAAATATGTCAAGTTCTTCAAGAGCAAACCGGACCTTCCGCCAGGCATGAATCCAGAAGATGCGGAGCAGGTGCGGCAGCAGCAGCATCAGCAGGCGTCGACAGGGGGCGGCGGGGAGAGGGAAGGCGAGACTGCGGGTCTCTCGAAGACCGCCAAGCGCAACATGAAGCGCAAGGAGAAGCGCAAGCAGCAGCAACAGCAGCAGCTGCAGGGACAGGATGGCGACGCGAGTGCTGAGGAAGGGGCAGAGACGCTCAGCGCCGCCATTGGGAAGATGGAGATCGGGGGGAAGGCGAGCGACCACAAGGGGGCGCCGCAGCACGACGGCCCCTCGCCACAGGCCCAGGGGGCGGCGGCAGCCGAGAAAACCAAGAAAATCAAAGGCCTGCGGAAGAAGCTACGGCAGGTAGAGGACCTGCAGCAGAAACTGGACTCCGGGGAGATAAAGCAGCCGACCAAGGAGCAACTGGAGAAGCTGGGCCGGGCCCAGGCTCTGCGGGAAGAGCTGGAGGAGCTGGAGAAGGATTTGTAAACCTGGGACATGTGTGCGGGGTTGGGCGGGGAGACACTGTCAAGAATATAAACATCCAGCTGCGGAACGTGACTTGGACCAACTCGGCCTGGACGTCTTAGAGACATTAGTACTGTCAGCCAGACGGAATCATCAGCAGAGGCTGGAGTATACGCTATCGCGGTGTTTCCTAATCCGGTCCTCGGGGACCCATGGACAGTCCACGTTTTTTTTTGTCCCTCCCAGCTGAGCAAAATGTGGACTGTCTGGCAGAGAGCTGGGTGGGAGCAAAAATGTGGACTGTCCCTGAGGACTGGATTGGGAACCACTGCACTATCCTAACAGTCAGACTGGACATTAACACATGTATAATAACAACAGATCACTTCCTTACTTCAAATATGCCATTTAGGTTGATGGTTAGTAGATCTGATATTACTCGACAGTTCCGTGACAATAGTTCAGGTTGTCTGTCATTTCAGTCCTGATCAGCACTGACTTTGAGGCTTGTCTTCTTCCCCTTTATAGGATGCTGTAAAGGCTTGTGGCATTATCTGTAAATTTCTTCATGTTCTTGAAATGTTGGATGCAAATTATTGCTCTAGGGTTTCTTGTCAGTGGCTAAAAGTGTCCTGGGTTGAAAAAAAAACCCCAGAAACTTGATGTGATGAGATAAAAAGGTGGCATATATAGGTTTTCCTGTTTTGCAGGTAAGTTGTGTAGTAAATTCATAAGAGGAACAGAATTTTTTAAATGGATATACATCTTTATGCTGGTAAACCACGGAGCAGTTTTCTGTAAATTCAGCTGTAAAAGTATTATTTTACCATTAGAAAAGATTTTAATTTACAGATGTTTTCTATGTTGGTTCTGTTCCTTTTTCAGCATGCGATTTTGTGTAGTTTCTGCAAAGATGCGCCTTCTTGGTAGAAACTAGCATATTTTATGTAGGTGGTAACTTCCACGGGAAAGGGGTGTTTGGTTCTGAAGTTCTGAGCCTGTTTTCTGAAAACACAGCATTCACTCTATGCCAGTACCTGGGAAGTTACGTGCACGCTGCCGTCGCTGAGAGTGACATGAGATCTGTGTGCTGAAAGAGACCTGGGGTTTCTGCATTCCCAGCCTGCTGTAGTCTGGGTTATGTGGTCCCCTGCATGTTTATATTCTAGACAGAATTCTCTGTAAGGAGGGGTGGGATTTAAGGGAGGGGGTTTGGGAATGTTTCTTCTGGGTGTAGGAAAAGACAAATAAAAGTTGCTGCAGTTTTGTAAAGAAAATCTGTGAGATTTATGAAGCATGTACTTTTTTTCTTTAGAGTTGGTTGTGTTCTTAACTTTTTCCAATATAGCAATTAAAAAAAAAAAAAAAAAAAAAACCTCTGATCCTCTTATAGAAATGCCAGTCGCTGTCAGTTGTGAAAGCGCTGCAATTCACATTTCTTCATTGGTGGTTACATGCTCGGAGATTCCAGTGCCATCCTCTAGGGGGAGTTTAGGATCTTGAGTCATGGTTATGCAAGAGACAGACTAGCTAATGTAAATGAACCTAAAAGAAGGTCTGTTTAGCTGTTGCTCCTGCAGAAGCTGAGGTTTGCTGTGGTCCGATGCTCGTCTCTGACTTTTCTCCACAGGCAGTTTTATTATTACAAAAACTGATCTTCCACGACCAGTGTTTTTCATTATCTTCCAGGTGGAGTGTGATCGAGTCTTTGATGACGGCTGGCACAAAGACCTGCATGTATTGCAACCCTGGCCTGAGGGATGCCCTTTAAAATTCAGCCTTGTTTGTTCTGAAAGAATGTTAAGATTTTACATGTTTGAGACACGGTATCTTTTAAAGTTAGCCTGGAAACTATTACACGCCTTTAATAGGAACTAAAAGATTGTGCCATGACAGAAAGGCAACTTTCAATAATCATAAACAAAAAAAAATGTATGAGAAGTTCCCACACCAATCAAAGACAAGAAACTAAATCCACAACAAAGCCAGCTAACTGCAGAATAGTGCTACTTTATCTCACTGAGGAATTGCCTATCCTCTCTCACTCTCCATGAGACACATACATTGGTAAGAACAAGTTTGGGGGCCATAGCACAGGATCGGCCAGCATCCAGCACCCTGGAAAAATTGGGATTAAAGGTCTTGCTCAATGGTGACATCACAGGCACTGGTCCTAACACCCAGTGCAACTCACCACCCAGGAATTTCAGATTATTCTGATGCTTCAGGGTATCGCTTCCATGCTTCAGCAACTTTTGGTCTTTGAGGGCTGTCAGGGTGTGCTGTAGGTTCCTTCATTTTCTAAATACCTTTAGATGTTCCAGTGCAAGGCTTTAATGGGGTTTTCCCTATTTCCTGATTTTGACTATTGTGTGTTATCTTGACGATTTTGAACATGCTTTAAATTCTTGTGGTTTGCATTCAGTCACTTCATCACATGTTATTTCTGTGGGCTGTTTTTAAACCCGTGAGCCAGTATCTACCCGACACCAGACATTTGGAGAGGCATGTGCAAGTAATAATGAGTTACTTAGCGATTCTGGGTAATAACTGCCACTCTCCCTCCCCCTGGTATCAAGGGCTGTTCCTTCGCTCAAGACTGCTCCACCCTTTTGATCCGAAGTTCAGGTCTTAATCTACTGGCCACCTTCCTCGATTAGCTATCAGGTAGCTGCTGTTCACTGTGGTGTTTTGCCCAGACCTGGTAACTGGTGTCTTCAAGAGCCATGTCAGCATAATGAAAGTTTTTACTGGGAACAGACTGTTGTGTTCAGAAGTGTTTTTTTGTTCCTCCCTATTACTCTATCAAGCCAGGGATGATTCCAGATGTTTTTTGCCCTTGTGCGAGTCCAGCTGCCTTCTGTTGCCCGTGCATTTCTGCCTAAGAAATTTCCGGAACCCCATGACCGTGCAACAGCTGTCGGAGTCACCCACACGGATTTGCTGATGTCACTGACCATGGTTTAAGAGGGTCGAACTAATCCAGACTTTGGCATACCACACCTTCAAATGGAAATGAGATGCTGACAGTATTGTGCATTTCTGTGGGATATGAGCTGCGGTTTCAGGGTGTGAGCCACCTCTGCGGATGAGGTGTTGGCTTCAGCGGGCTATTAAGTCTTAGAGACATAGACAGAAAGAATATGAGTTATTTTGCTGAGGGGAGGGACAAGTAATTAACTTGTGTTAACTGTGGAATATAAATCTAGTTCTAGGTAAATATTTCCTTTTTGCAAGAAAGAATGCAAAAGTTCTTGATTTTTATTGCACATGGGACCTGTTTTTTGAGTGCTGTGATAGTCAGATGTGGATCGTTGTGTCGTGGAAATGGAGGCATGTTGTGTTCTCTACCATGGATAGAGGTGGGAGGGGGCAAAACTTCAGACCTCAAGATTTAAGTGTTCTCAAAGAGGGAATTTATAGTGTGCTCTGAAAGCAGGCATTCTGTTTAAAATTGTAGTTTTTTTTCCCTTTTTCTCCATGATAAAGTACAGTGGTGCAGGCCTTGGTGTAAACACTGGTTTGGAGACAAGTACGCTCACACAGAGCAATCAATCAGCACGAGGTGGACCCGCTGTCAGGGGTGGAGGGGCGTGGTTTCCGGCCTCAGAGCAGAATAGTGGAATCTCTGCTGTGCTGCAAGAAAACAGTCACCAAGTGACAGTCAAGAAACAATCTCTGCAGCATGTGAGCATTTCAGACTGCAGGGGGCATAGTGGCTAAATGTGAAGATTGCTGCTTCAGATTCCAGGGCTAGCGAATTCACAGAATCTGAATTGCTCTGAAAACGGTGCCTGTGAAAGTTTGGATTAACTTTAAGTTGCTTTGGATAGTAATTTACTACAAGAAAATAAACGTTATGAGAATTGTGCAAAGTTTTTCATGCTACCTCGAAAAGTGGTAACAGAACAGAATTGGATATGTTGGTTATTAATTGTCTTTGTCATGTTACATTTTTGTTGAAGAACAGAAACTGCAGGATGAGATATCCTTGTTTGGTTGGATTTTTCCCAAAACTTTGTTGAAAGCCCTCCTAAATTAGACAACTGAAACCACTTCTTAATCTTCAATGACAAACAAAAGTACATCCAAAAAAAGCTGTCATCCATCGAAATAGTACTCATCTTTAGTTTAGTTTGACATTAAGTAGTCTCCCAGCCCAGTTTCTCAATCAAGAATACCAAATACCAGGTATTGGGAGCTGAAAGGAAGCCAAAACGTGGGCTGGCTGGTGGTCCCTGGGCACTGGGTTGAGAAACACTGACATAAATTGTAGCTTTATACTTATAAAGTTCATAATTGTAAACAAGGGGCAACACAGTGGCTTGGTAGCCAGTAGTTGGTGTTGCCTCACTCTTCTAAGTTTGGGAGGCCATTCTTCACCTCTGTTCTTTGCATGTCTGATTTCCATATTCTCTGTGTGCTACAGAGCAACAGAAGTTCCTGCATGTATCACAAGTTTCTTGCCCCAGTCCTGAGTCATACCCTTAAGCGATTTACCCATACTGTGTGTCTGTGTGTGTCCTGTGCTTCAGTGGCACCTCTTTAAGGGTGTTCTCCTTCCTTGTGGAGGTCTTTAGTACTTGGATGATGGCTGGTTGTTATTGTAAATTACATAAGCCGCTTTGAATAAAGGCACCTTCAGTAAACAACTAAGAAGCCAGGGTCTGAGTCGTGGACAGATGTCAGGTGACACAGCAGCCTCGCAACTCACTCCCTGCTGGTGTCCTCATGGCATGACTAGCATGCCAGCTGAAACCTGTTCCTCCATGCCTGGCTGCCAACGCTTTCACTGTTGGCGTCATGTTTGCGAAGGCGTCAGGGTTCATGACTTGTAACTAAACATCTCCACCTCTGCGAAATTATCCACTGTGAAACTTACTAGCTGACATCCATCCATCTCAGGACCATTTCTAGGATTGTTTTTTTCATTCATTCATTCATTCATTCATTCTTTCATTCTTCCACAAATAAACAAACCGAACACAAGAATTTGTCAACTTGTAAGACTGTTCAGTACCCTGAGGA
Source organism: Hippopotamyrus pictus (assembly GCA_026781145.1). Taxonomy (NCBI): domain Eukaryota; kingdom Metazoa; phylum Chordata; class Actinopteri; order Osteoglossiformes; family Mormyridae; genus Hippopotamyrus; species Hippopotamyrus pictus. The sequence continues at coordinate 19,939,476 of JAODLC010000113.1, forward strand.
ACTCAAGGCCTCGCTGGTACACGGCAGCTCTGCCATCCCTAACCGGGATCGCAAGTGGGGCCATAATGCATACAGTGGAGCCAACCTTATCATTAGCCAATGATTGGTGAGTGACAGTGAGGGGGCACTCTGGGGGCCAATCAGCTTCAGCCCTGTATACACACCTGACCCTGTATACATGGAGTATGACACAGACATATTAAATGGAGTCAGAGTGCAGATACACTCAGGAAATTAATCACAAGCGAGATGGAGAACGAGGAAAACTGGGGACAAAAAGGGATGAGTGACTATTAATGTGGTTGGTCATGATTAAAGGGATGGGTGAAAATAAAAGAGAAGGATGACAGTTCATATGGAATGAACTTTTGCGAGAGACAGATGTAACAACAATCAGTAAAAATGGAGATAAATATGAGTGCTCATATAGTGCACAGGTTTTTGAAGTTTCAGTAATGGGATGTGGACAGTCTGGCACTAACAAGCATGTTCCTCCTAAGACAAGTTAGTAGATAATCACAGAGAGACTTTAAAACCAGACGTCAGATGAATATAAATGTGGTATGGAAAAACTGCTTGTGTGTTTTTCACCACAACATTAAGCAATAAGACAACAGCCTGGAGACGTTTAGCTCGCTCAGCGATCGCTATAATATGCGGTACAAATGCAGGAATGAATGTCTAGCTTTGGCTCTTCACGTCTGTCTGCCTTAGCTTGACTTTGTGGCAACTATTTAATGCTAATTAAGTTATAAATCGAAGGGGCATACAGAGATTATTTTAGGGTCATTAAGTATGTTGGTATGTAAATTACATCAAATCCTTCGTAAAAGCGGGGCTGTCCCTCTGATCGCAATCAGCTTGCTGTCATTGTTAGCGCCATCAGTGGAATGACGCACGTATAACTCGATTATCCTCCTGCTATTGCGTAAAAGTGAATGAAGTGCTGCTTCATCACAGATTCGTGATTCTGATTACAGACAGAATCCCCTATAATTCACTAACATACACAGAATGGGTAAACATCTAGCCACAGTGTACCGAGTAGAAATGCAAACAGATACCGGTTTGTATGGAGGTGACTGCGCCCCCATGAAGTCCAGTTTTCTGTCCCGAATGTTCATGAGGTGCTTCCTGGGGTGGCTGTCACCTCCATGGCCGTGGGTTTGAGTGCTTCCACATGGGGATTAAATGTCCTCGGTGTATGTATGTGGGTTCCTTACACCTCCTCTCATTTTTCAATAAATTGGCTTCTCTGAATTAGTGGAACACTGGTCCCCTTCCAAATCCCACTGCGTACATTCTCTTCATCCAGGGATGGCTTCCCAAATGAAAACATTTCATGGTGCGTGGTTCGGTAAACGCTTCAATAAAGGTCATTTTACGCTAAATGTGGGCGTAATTCATAGGACAGCAGCTGTTACTGGGACATACGAAAGCACAAATGTGCATTAAAAATCTGAAGCCATATGCCTGTGTTTTTTTCACATATGAAATTGAAAGACCAGAATAATTTTGCTTTTCAGACTGAATGAAATCCCACGTGTAAATTCCTGGGAGCAACTCATTAGCCTTTGCAAGGCGTGACTCAGCCATAATTAAAGATCAGTCAGAATTCCTAACCACCAAAAATCTTCCTTTCTGTCTAATTACATTTTACGATATATGACAAGTGACGTCATTAAAAAAGTAACCTACACCAACATGGTACATGTTTTTTTCATCTTTAATACTGATTTTATTGAGCTAATTATTTTAGTTTACGCAAGCAGAGAGGATATTAAAAGTAAGACGACTACTTTTGGTAGAGGGGAGGTTTGGGGTGCATGTCTTCTGGGAAGGGCAGGCTTGCGGTGAATAACTCTGAGTGGTGGCCGGTTGCCTCCCATCCCAAAACGAGCCTGGATCCTTGGGGATGGGTCACAGCGGGGGCTCAAGGGGCACAGACTCATCAGAGGGTATAAAAACGACAGGAGGAGAAGTGAGACAACGAGTGGAAAGTCAAGAGCAAATGCTGGAGAGGTTGCACCGTGAGGGAGTCCTCAGTCAAGGCAAACATACTCATCTGCAAAACACACAGGGGTCTTGTCATTGTAGAACAGCTGACTGCTCCTGGTGGAAGATGGGCCTCTTACTCCCAGCAGTGCTGCTCTCAAGCGTCCTCTCCACCACGCTCTCCACCCCAATAGACTGGAGCAACCTTCTGGAAGCCACGGTAAGAGCGAGGAAGGGTGCCGCTCATCAGGCTCACTTCGGACATTCCCATTACCAATAGGGTCGTATACACGAGGTCTGGATGGCGTCTGGTCCCACCGCAGGCACGGCTCATTAACGGACGACCGTGTGCATCTCTGTGTATTGGGGGAGGTATTAAGTCCTCCTTGGGATGGTGGTGGGGGTGACAGCATGACACTTGGCTGTCCCAGCCTTAGGGCCTAGCATGCTGTGATCGGAAGGTCGTCAGTTCTGATCCCAGGGCCAGTAGAATGATGTCACTGTTGGGCCCCTGAGTGAGGCATGAAACCCCCAACTGCTCCAGGGACTGTCTGACTCCGCCCTCTCAATTGTATGTTGGTTTGGATAAAAGAGTTTGCTAAATAAAATAAAATGTAATTGTAATTTCATAATGGAGCTAGTCTATTTTGTTTAGCCATCTTCATGCAAACGTATATCTAAAATGCTGTTAATGAACATGGTTTCTGCATTAAAAGGGCAGCTTTCCATCACTCAGACTAAAACAGCTAAAAGGCTCCTTTACTACTTACTGTGGAAAATCCACACCTCTCGTTATCAAGCTGTTATAGAACATTACAGCTGACAGCAGGAGATTAGGGGATTAATGGGAATACACAGAAATATATATTTCTGGTATCTCTGTGATTAATCTGCAATGGTGTTTAGATCTGGAGTTTTGTGGTCTTGAAACCTGCTGGAGGACTAATGTCTGCATTGACAGCAAATGGTTCCAGCTGTAATTTAATCTGTTATGGCACAGCATCTGCTTGGCCTACGCGTTAGCTCTGTCTTTTTCATACCCAAAGTCTGTTTAACACATAATTCCTTCTCTGACTGACATAATGCCAAGTAGGCATAGCCTTTCTTCAGCAGGAAAGCTTCATAGAAAGGACTTTGCTATTCTTTTCACAATTTGAAAGCCAAGGACAAGTGACTGAAAGGGTCATTCCCCCGTCTCTCCAGACTTACCTGAAGCGTTACGGCTACTTGCACACCTCGCTGGAGGCAAAAGAGCACAGCTATGGGCCAGAGGACATTAGAGAGGCCCTCAGGTAACCAGGATGTTTGTGCTAACGACGACACTTATGCTAACAACAGTAAAGCTGCCTGCAACTCGTCTGAACATATGCGTGTGTTTGATGTTGCCATCTTATTGTTTTTACTAGGCTTAGTTTTTTGTAAACACAATTGAATCGCCGAAGATCAGAATGAAAAGCTTGGCTGTGTGGAGGATCAAGGCTGAAGCTCATGGAAGCCTTTTTTCCAGAATGTACCATCAGTCATTATTATTGAGGATCTCACTGTAGGGATTAGGAGTAGCCCTGGTTTGCTAGCTTCTCCTGGACAGTATAATTGCCCCATTCTTACCCTCATTCCCTCCCGCTCCCATTTCCTCCTCTCCCCAGGGTCTTCCAGAAGGCAGCAAACCTCCCCATGACTGGAAACTTTGACAATGGAACAGCAGCGATGATGAATAGGCCTCGTTGTGGCCTGCAAGACCCTTTTACCCAGAAGACCCACAAATACCGTGTGATAGGCGAGTCGGCAGCCAGTGCGGCTATAGCAGCATCTAAATATTTCATACGACAATTATCTCTACTTACTAACGACTTACTAACCCAGCCAGTTAGATCATGGCACATTACCCAACTGTTGCGCTTATCCTCAGTCTCTCAGCTGAAAACATCTATTTCTATAAATTAAGAATTCATTTTAAAAGTGCTCGAAAACCAAAATTTGAATAATCCTCACCAGTGTCATTACCAGAAGGATAATTAAGCTGGAGACATCTTTGTAATCGCTGTTTATGTGCATTACGCAGGCCGTTGGCGGAAGAAGGACCTGACATACCGTATATATAACTACACCCCCGATATGGGTCAGGCTCAAACCCGCGCAGCTGTCCGAACCGCTTTTAAATACTGGAGTGATGTCTCTCCCCTGAAATTCCGAGAGGTGACGGACGGGAGAGCCGACATCAAGATCTCATTCCATAAGAAAGTGGGATCGTGTCCGGCTGCATTCGACGGGCAAGGTAAAGATGCTGAACTCTGTTTGGCTAGGAGGGGGTCAGGATACACGTAGACAAAGCACCGTTGATGCGTTTCTGCCCCCGCCCCTTAGGTGGCGTGCTGGCCCATGCTGATGCCCCAGAGTCGGGCCTAGTGCACTTCGACGAGGACGAGTTCTGGACAGAGGGCAAGTACGACGGCACCAACCTGCGCATTGTTGCCGCCCACGAGATCGGTCATGCCCTGGGGCTGGGCCACTCCCAGTATAGCAGTGCCCTCATGGGTCCCATCTACAGCGGTTACCGTAGCAACTTCAAGCTGCACCCTGATGACGTGACAGGCATCCAGGTCCTTTATGGTGAGAGTCAGACCTGACCCCCATTTTATTAAATATACAGGTTTACAAGGGAGTCAACACTGCCCAAAGAGACCAGTGTTTCCCAACCTATTCCTCGTGGGGCCCCCAGACAGACATTTTTTTTTGTTCCCTCCCAGCTCCTGACACACCTGCACCAGGTATTCGGTGTTGGGAGCTGGGAGGGAGCAAAAATGTGGACTGTCTGGGGGTCCCCAAGGATTGGGTTGTGAAACACTTAGACAGATGGAACATTAATGTGAGCTTGAGATGTATTCATTCAGAATGATTTTGCACGCAGCTTTGCCCATGATTTGCTCTTCCCTTTAAGGCCAGCCAAGCACTCCCAATTCCCCATCCCACTCGTCAGGGGGTCAAGGGAAAGCTCCGGATCCCTGTACGGTCAGTCTGGATGCCATCATGCTAGGTATGAAGAGAGTCTTTACATCAGTGTTTCCCAATCCGGTCCTCAGGGACCCTGCAGACGGTCCACTGCTCTACATCATCATAGCACACAGTATATAAAAGAAGCATTAACTCAGTATTAAGTCAAGCAAGAACCAATCAGGTTCCTACAGTTTCACATCAGATTAGCATCACCTGTGTTTCAGTGATATTATTCTGCATATAATTATTGTATTATACCTTTTGCCTGAAGTTCAAACATCCTTGCTGCCAGAGGTGGACATTTCAGGTCCAGAAAGTACAAATCCAGACCGTGAATTAGTTTCAACCAACCAGTTGAGCATAAAGAGTCACAGTTACAGAGTACCCCACTGGTTGGTTGAAACAAAATCTTGGTCTGGATTTGTACTTTCTGGACCTGAAATGCCCACCTCTGCTTGCTACCTCTACTCATCAAGGTCCCCTACAAAAGACATATGCCTTCAGTGGGGAGTATGTGTGGACAGTGTCAGACAAGGGCTACAATACTCCCGTCAAAACTAACCTGCTATGGAAGGGTCTCCCTGGCAACCTTGATGCCACCGTCCACTCCCAGAGAACCGGCAAGACCTACTTCCTGAAAGGTAACTGCACAATTAAAAGTCCAAATGAATATTATGGTTTTGTAAAGAATTGTATCCTTCTTCTATTTCAAAAAAAGCCTGTCCCAGATAGCAGAGGGAACAAGGCAGGGATACAGCCTGGGTGGGATGTCAGGTACAAGCCTTTGAGCCATAATTTGTTTTTCTTCCAATTTATCTATTTTACCGTATCATTGGCCTATGGGAAGAAACCCAGGGAGAACATGCAAACTCCACATGCAGCAGAAGAAGCATTGAAGGGAAGGAGGGTTGAGGCATGCTCCCTGGGGTGGGGTGTACCTAGAAATTCCGGGTCCCCAGATGAATGTCACCTTGGGCCCCCACCCCAATTTTATGTATAGTATAGTTTTACATACTGTATTCAAGGGCCCCTTTTAAGGACTGGGGCCCCTGAATCTCCCAGGGTATCCATGACCCTCAGTGCTCTTGCCTGCACCTGCTTATGGATATGCTGGTCAAGTCAACCTTCATCTCTAAATTTCCCTAGCCCTGCTTCCAATGATGGTCTTGCAACCTGTCTGTGGTGTATCCTGCTTCAGGCTCACCATAACCTTGCATTGGATTAGTTAGGGTGACCAGATAATCTCTGTCAGGAAGGACACTTTGAGCTTGGACAGGATTTGTAAACTAGCATTTCAATTAAAAGGACCTGAGTTGTTGCTGTGTGCTGATTGGTCATTCTCCTATAATCATGCATGCGTCACTAATGTTTATGTTAAACAGCTGGATGAATCTTTCAATCAAGGAAACAAACCAGCCAAAGTACAAGATGGGCTGAACTATTTAGCCAAGCACAGGAACCTTTCAATTTTAATGTAGTTTGAAGGGTCCTCCCTAACATGGATTATCTGGTTACTCTAGATTAGTGCTTCTGGAAAATGGATCATTATCTGCAATCTTAGATTGCACCCTTCTTCACTCTCTTGATCTGTAACCGACATGTTAGGTTCTCATTTCCCTCATCCACACACTCCAACTCAGGTGACAAAGTGTGGAGGTACACCAACTTCCAGCTTGACAGTGGCTTCCCCAAAAAACTGAACAGAATTCCCCCAAACATCGATGCCGCTTTGTACCTTGAAGCCACCAAGAAACTTGTTTTCTTTAAGGTAAGAGGCAAACTTCTTGGAAGTTCAGATGCTGCGGGTGTAAGGAAATAAGTATTTTAGCCAGTAGCTAAAGAGGATAGCCTCTAGTACCAGTGATGAGGCGCCTTGCTGGGTGATGGGCCTGTAATGCCAAACTATGTCCTCCCTCTTGCCCCTCAGGGCTCTGAGCACTGGCAGTGGAATGAGCTGGACAGTACTAGCCTCAGCTCCTACCCCAGGCCCACCTCCCAGCTCTTCAAAGGCGTGCCCCCCAAACCTGACTCCGCCCTCACCTGGACCAATGGGAGAGTCTACTTCTTCAAGGGCGATCAATATTGGCGCATTGGCAAGCAGATGAGCGTGGAGAGTGGCTACCCACTGAGCAAGACGGAGCGCTGGATGATGTGCGATGACTGACGTCACGGACGACTGACATCACGGACGACTGACATCAGGGCAGTGGTGATGGTGATAATTCAATCTGTGGGGAGGGGCGCCAGGAGGCGGGATCAGGCACAAGCTTAAGCCTCATGGGACATTTAACAGCAGAAACCTGAATGCACTACACACATCTCAGTGCAGTGCACTTGCTACTAAAGAAACAAAGGCCCATAGTAACGTTATCTGTCCCCGTGGGACATGGCAATGGGTACTGTATGGTCCTGTGACATTACCAACCAAACAACTAAAAAAAAAACAATAAAGTATGCTGACGCCACTGTGTACAGCTGGTGGTCTGAGGTCCTGAACATGGTGTACGTCTCCATATCACTGCGAAACCTGGGGGTCAGAGTGCAGGGTGACCACGTCACTAAAACAAGGGCGTGAGCAGAACAGATGAGAAACCACACAAATTGTGTCAACACATATAACAGCATTGTAAATGTACACATAACACAATGATCCAGGTCTAGCTGACCCTATGGGCATCTGAATACCCCATGACCTATTTAACAAACTTCTGAGAATCACCCCGTGAGCCAAAGAGCTGGAGGGTGGATGGACGCTGAGACTGTGAAATTAAAGTAATGTTTGAAACTTCTCTCTTAAAAGGTAGGAAAATTAGTTTATGAGGTATTTTTGAGCCTTGCTGAAAGTGTGACACTGCAGGTCAATTAATGATGAATGAAAAATGAATCTCAAATAAACAGCCACAGCTGAACTGCACATGTAGTTTCTTTAATTTCATTATGACACACGCCACAGATGGAAATTGAACTTGAGTTACCTGTTGTTCCAGGTAATCTGAAAGTCAGGTGTGGCAACCATTTATAACATATAAACAAAACTTTGGTTGCCATGGAGATTTTGTTGTTTTTGTCATGGTTGTCAGAAAACACAGTACTCATTGCTAAGTAACCTTCAATCACATTTATCAGGTTAAGACATTAGGGAAGTAATTTACTTGTTCCTAATAACAAACAACCTTGTATACAATTCCTTTAAATGAATTAGAGGAAAATAATTTGCAGAGTATCACTTTCTTCGCAAAAAAAAAAAAAAAAAAAAAAAGCTTTTAATATTTTTAACTAAAACATAAGAATCTACAGTCCTCACTGTGAACAGTCAGCAACACACTAAACAGATCATCGTATTTACCGTCTGTGAAATCTTGGTGGATCATAAGCACAGACTCTAACACAGATACTGCATCCTACCATAAAAGGACAAGTCGAAATAAACCGTGAAAAAGTCAAAGGCCAGGTTAAATCTGCCACCGCTGGCAGACAGATGAGGATGTCACCTCACAGAGTCTGGCCTCTCTCATGGCAATCACAGAATGCATGCGGATTTCCTCATATTCAAATATGTTTTCAACTGTACCACAATGACAGCAATTACTCCATGATTGCATACGTTTCGGATATGTAATTTCATTGCCCGATTCACTTTTATTTCTCCATCATGATTCTCACGGTTGACTAGATGGGCAGAAATCGGCTCCCTCGTGGCAAACAGCATTACAGGAACTCTGGATTCTTCTGCGGCGATGAAGAATCGAGTCAGTTGGCCCGGTATCAGCTTAGCCGGGACATGGCCTCAGACCCGCACGACAGGACTGGTTGCCGTCAGGGGCACGGTAGAGCCTGTCTCGAAGTCGTAGTCGAGGGTGGTGTGGTTGGTGGTGCCCAGGCTGCTCATGGAGGTGCCTGTGCCCATCTGACGCTCCCGCAGGCTCTGCAGGTAGCTCTGAGGAAGGCAAACGACAAGGTTGACTACAAGAACCCAACTTAACACTAATGTATCAGCACTTACATATGCTGACACCATATTGACTTTATACTGTAACACTAGCGCCCTCTAGCTGTGCTGTTGATACATTACTGATTTCCAAATAGAATTATAGCAGCACTTCACTGTCAGAGCAAACACACGAGCACTAATTTAAAAAGTCATAGTAAATGTAATAGTACGAGTGTTTCGATTGAATTTTAATGTCCCTGGGACACCAATCTTGTGTCAACGTATAAGAAAGAATTCCCATCATTCCTTGCTGACACCGACCGGTGCCAGGATGTCTCCAGCGTAGCGCTTGATTGGTGCGGCTTTGCGGCGGTATGTGGCCAGCTGGCCCCCTCCCTGCCGCTGCTTCTTGGCCTCTCTTTGCCGGATTCGCATCAGCTGCACCTTCTTCTGCCTCCTGCTGACGATGACTGAGGGTGAAAGAGAGCGCCGTTAGCCGGCGGGCCGGACGTGGCTGCCGATCGGGCCGGACGGGCGGCTCACCCTCTGCGTGGGAGTACCCGTCGGCGGTGAGCTTCCACTGGACCAGCATTCCCATGAAGCTGAGGGCCGGCCAGATGCCCATGATCACCCAGCTGTACCAGCAGAGTGGAGGGGTGGGCGCCAGGCGCAGGCAGTTGTACACGTGTGATGCCAGGGCAAACATCTCCACGAAGTAGTCCGCGCACACTGTCACCACGGCCGCGCCGAACACGCCGGTAGAGACCACCGTCAGCGGTTTCTGCCACTGTAGTGCCAACACGGCACACAGCACGCCTGTGCCCAACAGCGCCCCTAGGGGCACCCACACCGTACCCGGTGTGTAAAAATGGCCGATGGCCACCAGAGCGGCGACAGCCAGCAGGAGCCCCAGCAGCAGGCCGGTCATGAAGAGGCCGACACTGCGCACCAGCATGGTAACCATCCCACAGAGCAGGCCGATGCCCAGGCCGATGCCCGCGCTGGCTTCCACGCTGAGCTCCGTGTCCAGCAGCCGCTCTCTGTGACACAGCAGGAAGACGACCACCGAGCCGAACATCAGGCCAGACAGGAACATAACGGCCTTGAAGCAGCGGTAACCTGAGAGGGGAAGGGGAGCAAATGGGCAGGAGAGGTCAGACAGGTAGGGGGAAAAACAGAAATACCGCTGCTGAAAGACCAGAAGCTGCAGTATTCTGCACACCCACTGGGTGGCAGCAGAGACTATTTTTTATTTTTTTTTAAATATACATTCTATCCACAAATTGGTGAACTACCCCAAAGCCAGTGAGTCTGAAGTAAAAACAAGTTCAACATAGTAGTCATCATCATTTTAGCTGAATGAAGACACAAAAAAGGACACCTGGCCAGCAAAGTATCGACAAATACCTCATTCATCTACTAGACAGGTGCTGAGCTAAGCAGGTTTCACTCATCCGAGCCATGACGTCTTGGAAAGCGGAGCAAAAAATTGATTTGAGGTGGGGGTAGCTCAGGATTCCCATCTGCCTCACCCAGCTGGCAGGAAAGCAGCTAATCTGCTTACACTGGCAGGCGGATTCTGAGCCATTCCCTCGCTATGGGTAGATCAGGCCTGATCCTATTTAACACGGCTTGCTGACAGACTCAGGTGGACTACTGACTGGCAGAGAGGTGAAATGGAGATGAGAGCAGGTGGAAAAAACAACCAAAGATTCGCACAAAGCACGGGGGCCGTCTGGGCTTACCAAAGAAGCAGTAGATGATGCCAAACAGGAAGCACATGGAGCAGATCACGGCCGGGATGACTTCGTACTTGCGCTCGATCTCCAGGGTGCACGTGTCCACCTCAGCCATGCTGGCCTCTGTCCCTTCCAGGGCCAGCGGGGAGGGGTCCGTCATGTTGAGGCGGAGGTTTGGGGGGGGGACGGGACTGAAGATGGGCGATCGACGTCAAGTGCAGATTACGTCCATGAGAGCATGCTCAGCTCTGTACCTATAAAGGAAAGGGGAAATACAGTCTGCGATCCCAACGGGACAAGGGACAGCCCACTTATCTATACGCTTAAGCAGAACTTCAAAAGAAAGCAATGTACACAAAAGCAAACAAGGGGGCTCGCTGGCTCACACCTCCAAAGCGGAGGGGTCTCATTCCTGCCCGCAGTGTGTGTGCAGTTTGCATGTTCTCCCTCTGCTCCTGGTTTCCTTCCACTTTCACAGACATGCGTTCAAGCTAAAATTGCTTGCAGTGTATGTGCCCTGTGATTGACTACATCCTAGCCAGGGTGCAGCACTATGCCATTCCTAACTAGGGATAGGCTCCAGGTCCCCATGGTGACCCTGTCCGGTATAAGCATTGAGAAGATGGATGAATGGATTAAAGAAGATACCATCAAATATATGATACACTTTCTTAGAAACCATAAAAATTTCCCAGCTGTTTGTTTTGGCCCTACAGCCACACTGAAAGCCTATACGAGACACGCTGGCGGCGTGGGGAGGTGTGGGGCCTGACGGCTGGGTGAGCAGCACTCCCTCGGCTGGCCTGGGCGTGCTCGCGGGCCTGCTGGGGTGTGGTTCTCTGGGACGCTCCCTCGGAGCTGTGGCGCTTCCTGCACAGGCCCGGGCATGTCCTGGCAGGCTGCTCGGGGCGCCAGAGCGGAGTGGGGGCCCAGCGGCGGAGGGTGGCTCGCCGGGAGACGCCCACCCTGCACCCGGGGGGGCTCTCCACAGGAATGTCCAGCAGAGTGCCGGCATTCATCCTCGCGAGCCCCGTAAACTCGGCACGGACACTGCGGTCCAGGGCACCGAGACTGGAGACCAGCGGGCAGGGTAGAGTGCCCTCTCAGGGGACACGAACATAGCAACGTCCCTCCCCATGCAGGATGCAACGTGAGCCACTATTAAGCAGTTGATCATTTTTATAATATTATTGAGTAATTTCCATGAAGCATTCTTATCTCACAACTGAAAGGGTCTGCTATTATGCTGAGTTCATTAAAAGCAACTTGGATCAGAAATTTAACCCGCCAGAGAAACCGCTGGCAAAGCTGATTAATAATGCCGATTCTATGCTTCCTAAACTCCGTGCTGCTATTTGCTTACGCGCCAGCTGCTATTTGGTTTTAGCCCACATGTTTTCCAGACGGGGCAAAGCAGACCCCAGCCAGCCTGGCCTCTCTCAAACAACCCCCCCCCCCCCCCCCGGGACAGACCCGGCCTGTGAGCCCCGAGAATGATTTGACGTGGAAAGAATGAGGGCCTGCAGGACGACGTCCTCGTGTCGCCTGCTCTCCCATTACAGAGCAGCTCCTCTCAGAGCTGCCCCCCATTGGCCGCTTTTCAGTTTTGTGGCAGGGGCTGTATGTGCGTTAACTACCCCCTGCTTCAAACTCAAAAAAAAAAAAAAAAAAAAAGAACAAAACAAACAATGTCAGAACACAATCACGGGCTTTGTGGAACGTGGATAAACGATCGGGCCAGATCGCTATCTATTTTCATCGTCAACACGGCACAAAAACCACCACTGCTTCGAGGCGATATAATTGGATACTGATTTATTATGCCCAGACCGGGGCCAAAGACGCACTTATTGTGAGTTAGTATTACAGCACAGTATAGCTGCACCCAGGTTATATAATACTCCACTCCCCTCCCATGTTAAGGACATCCCCTATTTGAGCCATTTAGCAGGGAAAACAGAGTGGGGCTGTGGAGAGGTGCGTGGCTTTGTTAGGATGTCGTGTCTGAGATCGGAAGGTCATCGGTTCAAGGCCCATGGTTGGCAGAACGATGTCACCGTTGGGCCCTCTGGTGAGGCCTTTAACCCCAATTGCTTCAGAAGCTGTCCAACCCCGATTCCTTGAAAAATGTACTTTGGATATAACTGCTTTGGATATAGTCTGCTAAGTGGTTTATAGCCACTCTCCAGCTCGCAGTACCCATGATGTGGTCTGTTCCCATGTCCTCAGCCGTGTGAAGCTTGAGGGACTGAGTGCAGCAACCCAAAAGCCCACATTATGGGTACTGTGAACTGGAGAGCAGGGGGCAGAATTAAGGAGGGTGACACCACTTTCACCCCACTTCAGAAGACGCTGCCAGGACTTTTTACCAGACCAGAGTGCAGCCGACACCCTTCGCTCGCTTGTTCTGGTCCGTATTCGCCGGCTCGCTCGAACCTTAAAGAAAGAGGCCGGCATTGTTCCACCGCTCCTCTCCTCGTCCTGCGATAACCATGCAGAGCAGCTGACAAAGGCCCCACAGTGAGAGCATGCCTGGGGGGTTTTCCACATCCCTCACTGGGGCGGGGGTGGGTCAGGGTCGCTGACCCTCGGGTGACACGCACGCACGCGCATGCAAAGCATGTACAACAGCTAGAATCAGAGTCCCGCTCCCTGAGTGAGTGGACCAGCTGGCACCAGCGGGCATGTAAGCCTACGCCACCGTGTACTGCTGCCTGGCACTGAACCTGTCACTGTGTCACCTGGCGACTGGACAAGGCCATTACCACGGCCCCGGCCGGCAGACGGATACGCTATGAGCCGTCACACAGAACGTGAGAGGTGTGTGACCATCACGGTGACGTCGCAAACCCTGTAGCAGTGATGAGGTGGATCAGGTGACGGTGTGATTGGCAGCCCTGGGGAGACCTGTCCTCAAACTTTCAGGAGAGAAGGGATTGAAAAGGACAGCAGAGAGACAGAGAGAAAGAACTTTCTCTTCAAAAACTGGAGCGGGCAGCGAAACTGGGGCAGGTGGGACGCCAGCCTCAGCACCGAGCTGCTTCGCTTTGCCAAATGAGCAAAGCGTCTGATTACATGGTGCAGCAAATGCAGCCCGGCTGGGGAAGGTCCCACGGCGAAGCGGCACTGTTTGGCAAAATAAAGGGGGAACAAGTGAGAATAGAGAACATGCATAGCAACACACTTCTCCTCAGGACACAGAAGTCTAAATAAAAAGTCTTCAATGTCTAAAGGCAAAGCCAAAATCTCATTTTCTATTGTGAAATTTTTCCTTTTATACAATCCCCAGGAAATGTTCCCTTGAAATCCGTCTGCAATCAGATTCTGAACAGTAAGCATGACTGTTGTAGCTAGAGCAGCAAGACGCTTACATCATAGTAAACTCAAAATCTAGAGTTTCTGTGAAATTTTTCACAGAGCTCAGGATAGGAGAGGGTTAGTCGTATTTCTGCAGAGCTGTGCAAAGTGTCCCTCATGCCAAACAGCAGCAGCAAAAATACAGCTTATTGGATGCTCTGTTAATTTTGGTGGTGATTTCTCTCTGCTTATAGTCACAGATGAATGAGCAAAAACAACAAACGACAAAAAAGAGAATGAGAGAGAACAGAGAAGTTGTCATCCAGCTGCAGAGGAGAAGCACCGCTCCACATGAGGGGACGGGCTCTCCCAGGGAAGAGGACGGACACCTCCAGGAAGCCTTCCTCTTACCTCCATGCTCGGTCACCGTGGATACCCCACATGGTCGTGCTACCGTAAAAGGATCTAAACCGCAGGCCTTCCTGCCGCTCATTAATCAACCACAGGGACTCGAACCACATCGCCAGGCTGTTGGCTCGTCCCTAGAAATCCTGCCTGCCATCGCCTGAGCTCGCCGCGTTACATGAAGAAGTAGGGCTGGGGGGGGGACAATGCTGCTTTGTATTTCTGAAGACTCGCGCAAAGTAACAAATGGGCAGCCTGCACTGATTTTATTCCAAACAGCACACTTGTGTAAAAGAAAGTGTAGCCGTCGCAACAGCTAAGACCGCAGCTACACAGAGGCTGGATTAAGTATCCGACCCTAAAGCAGAGTACTTAACCTAATTAGTTAGGACAATGCCACGGGCCCCTGAGTGACAGGGGCCCCAAAAAGTTGAAACATAGTTGGATTGGTCTGGGTTTGGGGCCCAATATGGTATGTTTTCATAGGGCCTAAGATCTCTAGCGGCACCCCTGCCACCAAATACTGCGACAATATTGTAAACATTATATTCGTACCTGCCTTAGTACTGAAATGTATACACAAAGTTTGGTATTTGCAAACAAAAACAGTTGTGTAATAACTTATTATCCCTGTATATTGTCGGGAATCCCCACTGCTACATTACACATATTAAAAATATGTGAACGTAATGTCCGGCTTGCAAAAAACTTGATACACACTAAGAAATTGTTTTTTTTTAGCATTACACAGATGTTTACTGTGGATGAAACATCCTGCACAAAATAATGAAAGATTTGAACTATCAGCTTTAGTTCTGTTCATCATGTAAAACACCTCCTGTATTTTTAATCATTTTTCTAACCGGAATGGGGGTAGACCCACCACGGTTAGATGTGCGAGTATGGATCTGTTTTTGCTTAACTCCGTGTCTCTCATTAGCGTGGTGATTTTTGACAGGAATATCAGACCAAATGCGCCACGGTAGAGTGCATGCAGTGTGGTTTCACTCACCAGTCGAAATGGTAGTTTTATATTTATTGAGAGGGTCTTTAAGCATCTCAGTCCCTCCTGGGAGACATGGTGGTTTAGTGGTGCTGCTGCATGAATGCAGCTTGCATGTTCTCACCCTATTTGTGCGGGTTGCCTGAGGGTACCCTAGATTTCACCTACTATATAAATACGCAGGCTTCTCTAAATTGTCCAATGAGTGAATGCATGTCCTTCCACAGATTGGCATTGGAATTACGCTTAGTGGATCGATTGCTTTAGACTTACCTGCTCTACTGCGATGCCAAACATCGGGTCTTAAATTATATAGAACTTTTATGGAACGTTTGTTATATAAAATTACAATAATTATCGTTATTGTATTATCGCCTAGCCCTATGGCATGCAACATCCTACAGCATATTAAGTTCTCACTGTGCGATTAATCGCACTCAGAAAACACAGCGCTTCATTTTCACAAACATGCATTATTAACGGCTCAGGACACATGCCAGGCATGGACTTCAAAACCACTTCCTCGCAGAAATGCAGTGCAAAGACTTTCGCATGTTTAGGGGCACAGTGAGAGTCGGCCTGGAGGCACTGGTAATCCACAAGCAGACCCCGCTGGGACCCTGGAGCTGAGCCATGGTGAATGGGTGCCTGGTCTGGCCTCTGAGCCACCAGACAATCCCTCCTTTCAGGCCACTGGCCCGCAAGCCTCTCAAACGGGAACTGGCATCAGCGGGAGGTGTGGGAGGCTGACGATCTGACGGTGGAGGCTTTATCATAGAGGGGAAACTAAACAATGCCACCCTAAGAACATCTTCTGAAGTTGCTTCTGGGATTTAAATACAGATTTCAGCATCCATGTGTATTTGCCTCCTTAAGAGCCCGTTTCTACATTTCACTCGTACTCCAAGCGACAAAGTGGAACGACCTTCATTCTCTGTCGAAAACTATCTGGCTCGTTGCTGTGGTCCTTTCCCATAAAAGCTCTTATTGAAGACAGTTCAGATGCTCATTTCGGCTGAAAAGGGACCGAGATCATGGGTGGTTAATTTGTAAGAGACGTATGAAGACCAAAACCCCACACAGAGATCAATTATATAGCAAAAGCAATTAACAGAAATATCTGTTATAAGAAAACATATATCCTTATAAGAAAGCAATGGATTGCATGAATTGCACATATTGTACATTTTCGACAGGATGGGAAAAACCAAGAAAACTCAAGAACCTTTTTGCTATGGTTCTGGCTCCAGCACTGGAGCATGTGGTCCTGATATCAAACTTGGCCCATCATCAGTCCAAATAGCAACGGGTTCCATTCTGGGTCTCCCATGCGTTCATACGGCTGACTGCCCAAAGGGTAAATAAAAGTGGGTGGGTTAATGGCAGCCGAGCTATCTGATTGGAGCAAAAATGAGTGAGGCCCTTCCGTCGCGGTGCAATGTTTTCCATCAGCAGCAACGTTCTGCATAGACCTATCAGCCAACAGCAGTGAAGCCTCCTGCCCTCTTGCCCTCCCCAGCACCCTGGCGTCCTCTACACTGGGCATGCCATTCACTGCACACTGCACCCCGGGTGATTAATAGCCCCACGTCTGGCCCCCGGACTGTCAAGTCCATATGTCCAACTGTCACCCCACTCAGCACCTGCTAGAGAGGGGCACTCAAGGACCTTATTTATAGACTATCCAGCCACGACGGCAGCTTCTGGCGTGACAAGTAAATTGAATTAAAATGGCATTAAGAGAATCCATTGCCACATGCCTTCGTGGGGGGAGTGTCTTACATAAACTGGTGCGGTCACAGGTACATACTCATGATAAAAATACTACAATTATTCCAAAGTGTCCAACTCAAGTGAAATCAATAACGTGAAAAGCTGACAACATACAACCAGTCTAAAACAATAATCCATGACAAAGGCGAGACAGGAAGTGGAATATTCTAACTCTATGCTGACCACTAATCTTCTGTGTCAAATCATTACAATGCTGTCAAAGTGCCAGCAGGAAGGGGGACAAAGTAGATAAGCTTTCGTATCTATAAACACAAAGTATAATGGCTACTTTCACGATAAACTCATTGTTATTTCTCAGGTAAAAGGATACTCTCAAGTTTGGCTTACTTTAAATAGGGGGACACTCTCAAAAACGGTCTGTCTGGCAAGAGCAGGGTTAGGCATTCGTTCTGAAAAAGTTCTGATATTCATTGCAGAAAAGACTCCTTCCAAAAATCTCCAGCCAGGATGGCTTAACATAGGAGCATGATTTATTTTTCGTGAGTATGACTAGGTTCTGGCTGAGTATCAGTGCAGATTAATTTATGCTTTATGGCTGCTTAACACGCAGTGTTGTTTTTCTGCCACGTTTTCCTCCTCCATCTCACTAGCGCAAAACAAAGCAGTAACACCATTTAATGAAGAGCCATGAGCCAGGTTTCAGGCCCAGCCCATTAGCAGTTGAGAATGGAGGGAATGTCCACAACAGGAAGCTAATGCTTCCTTCAGAGGGCCATCTGAGCATTCCAGTAAGGTCTGTGCCTGAAATTTCTCCCTGCTGAACGTGAAACATATTTGTCTAATATGCATTTCAGTATCGTCTGTAACCAATGACCAAAGAACGTGCACTGAAGTCTCTAACCCCAAACACCAAATATTTAATTTGATGGAAATACATTCTTTACCATAGAACATTAACAATTTACTATAAAAAACACTAATTTAGGCTAAATGGTTTGCTTGACACTATTTGTTATTGCTATTGTGTGAATTCAGCTGTACAGCCTGAGAAAATTCTCATTCTGCGTAGTGAAGAAGCCAACTTTTTGGTATCAGAGTCTGCAGGTAATAAAAATAACCAAATTATTATTATACTTGGTATTTAATGACTTAATGTGCATGTAAAGTACACATTTCAGCCAAAGTACATTTTCTAATCTTAACTGCTCTGTGTACCATTCATAAACCTCATTCATGTGGTCCATTTAATTAAGGCCCTGAATAAGACTATTCCTTTAAACATGGTTAATAAATAACATGACTATTTAATCATCAGTATACGTGCACAAATTTATAGAGGAAAAGAAAAAAAATTTACCAACAGACACGCGAGCTTAAAGCATACACAGCTCAACAATTATCAACCAAGAACACCAACGCTGATCACTGATCACCCCAAACAGGCATAGCAATGTTGAGTTGTATAAGTAAGTCTCTGGCCAGGACCAAGCAAATACCAACATTTGGATGGTGCTGTTGACCAGAACTAAGAATGACAAATCATGGAAAAACACAGATTAAACATTTCATGAAACCACACTTCAATGGTTTTCATTTCTGGCTCATTTCACTTCTTGGCACTGGGAAGAAAGGCCCAGTGTTCTGTGGATGGAACCCCAATACACCCAAGAACCCAACACAGAGGATCCACTGGGTATCGGAAATACACTCAGTGACTATGCAGTTACTCCTCTGTAGTGGAAGCACAACTGAAGCCCAGCCCTGTAAAGAAGCAGGATATGGAATGCATTGCACAGGCTGGCGAAACTATAACAGGTGCATTAAAACCATCAGCAATAAATTTTTAAGGTTTAAAAAGGAGAATGGATGGGTGATGAGCCGTTATACATGGAGCAGATGGTTATCACAGGTGACGGGCAGATTAGTGCTGCCTCTAACGACTGTTTTTCTATCAATTAATCTATCGACGATTTTACCCATTAAGACAACACTTAAGGTGACTTCTCCTCTTATGGCGGTCCACAATCCAGCATGGTGCGCGTGCCTTTCCTCTTCTGGTGCTCGCGCATACCGCTAGTGCTACCGTGGTATTCAACTGAAACTTTGCGCAGTGTAAAACCACCTTTTTGTTTTGCGACTATTTGAAGAAGTCCCATAATTATGTAGTGATATTAAAGGAAAACTTGTTATAACGAACTGAAGCATTTTATAAATCAAAAACGTAATTTTATTACAATAATTTCAAAAAACGATGCGTCGATATAGAATATTGACGACAACGCATTTTCATCATCGACGTCATCGACTACGTCTACTAATCGCGTCAGACCTAGAGGAGATCTCAGATCCCCTGAAAAGACATTCAGCTTACAATACAAAACAGCTTAACTATAGTATGAGGAGTTAAAAGAGCTTCCTTTGTCTTAAAAATTTGTTACCATTTTATATGTGCAAATGTTGCTGGAAGGGAAATCTGTGTTGCCCACAACACTTCAAGCTATAATTGTCCACATCAGAAATCAAACTTCCCCCAAATAACACTAGTTTTACTGGCAAAAGAACTTCCAGGGATTTTAACAAAAAGAGCATTTAACCTAACTCGGTGAAAGCTCTTGATCAAACTAAAAGCATGTTTGCTGATAGCAAGTGACAGTTATAACTAATGAGAAAACACTGGACAAACATCAGAAGATTACAGAAAGAATAAAGGCTTTAGTTTCCTCTGCAGGAAACAGCATGACTGAATCCAGATAATGGATGCGTATAGTTACGTGAGCATTTACAATACCTTAACCGTTACTGTTAAATAGTACTGTACTTATAATTATACTACATGTTTTCAGTGCTGCTCCCGTTTCTAAGTTTGGAAAAACAAAACCAAAAGGCTAAGTAAAACCAGAGTCACAGTGTGCTTTTGTTTCCAATGGCAAAGCGGTCCTCACAAAATTAACAGAACTTTAGCTACACTGTGCTATAAGAACCTCCATACAAACATTTTGTACATTTTTGTCTCACTGTATTTGACACACTGTTTAAACAGAAATCCAATTTAGCTACATGGCTATAACTTTATTTACAGCAGGCTCCAGTTGCCAGGGTGAAATATCAGCTTCTAATTTCCACAGTTAGGTTGAAAAAAAAGGCACATCTAAAAGGCAAGATGAGAGACCTCTCCCAAGCAGATTCCATCTGGGAAGTAACTGAAGATGCAATGTGTCCACCAGAGTGGGCACTGACCAACATTACACCTCCTAGAGAACAGATGGCCTTCTGCTATATGACTGACACTGACACACACACACACACCCTCCAGTGAGGCCACGTGTGATCACAACAACCTGAAAATATGCAGAGAAAGGCTACACACCTTCTATAACATCAGAGGATGAGGTCATCATCCAGGTTGTAAACAAAGGGAAAGGCAACAAGTTCTTTTAGTGCTCAGCATGTGTTCCTAATATGTTGCAAACGAACCCACATGCCCTCTTGCTTAACACATCTCTATAGTGAAAAAAAACCTCACATCACACCCTGAATACAAACCATACAAAAGCCAACCAGATGAAGTTAATGAGAAGAAGAGTACATTATTATAGTTCAAGTACAAGTAGCACACCTGAACACAGAGACCAGCTGAAAATGTGTTTTTGTACCTATATGAGGGAGATAACCGGTGCTTGTCTTTATACTCCAGTCACGCCACCTAAAAGCCCTATCTCAGGTAACCATTGGCGTTGGACAGAAAGCACCAAGAACCCAAAAAGTATTTAATTAGACATCAGATAACTGACGTGTTGCTCTTCTAGCACCTGCAAGATTTTTTTTAAATGCACATTTTGCAAAGAACTAATTAATGCACACACTTAAAAAGAAGAAGAAACACTTTGAGTTTGAAAAGCTCCACTTAAGTGATTAACTTTTATTTGCTCATAATTTATGAGGACCAACGCATGAGCTCGTAAACCAAGTTTCGCGCTGATACTGCACGCATTTCGCAGCCGGAGTCAGAAGGAAGGCAAGAAAAATTAAGATTTTCTAGGTAGGCGATCAGTCATAAAACGAACAAAAAGCAATAATTAAAGCCAGTTTAGCGTATCAGTAAACAAGCACGATGAGCAATGATTAGTTTAGCAAGTGGAGCATTAGTGTTTCCGCACGTCAGTTAGTTATCTTATATAAATAGTGCATGTGGCCAGATAAACTTAACATACCTGTTTACCTGGCCGCGTAGGTCTGTGTCGGTGACGAAGAAAACCGAAGTGAAAGCGGATAAAAGCCCCAAACAAACAGGTGGGCCACTTATTTTGCCGCTTTCCGGGCGCTGCAGGCTCGCAAACTGGCCAGTATATCCCTCTCGAGCAATCGGCCCATTTCTGTTAGTAATACTGATGTAGATTTATCCCAAAATGTTGTTCTTAGATGCTGCCCGTCACTTGTGAATTGGCGAATCGACGCTTTCTTTTTCCTTTATTTTTTTTTTTAAACATCCAAAAAACACTTCAGAGGCTACAACGGAGCGAAGTAATAAGTCTGCAAGTCGGTTATTGACTATTTTGATTTGTTGCTATATTAGCTAGCGCATTTCCCCCAAATACTGGATCGGAGACATGAGTCTGGAAAAAGTTAGCTAACTGGTAATGCTGGCGTGCCCTATATCACGCCGCGTTCACTCCTTTTTCTTGTTTTAAAACTGATGTCACGGATCTATAGCTCGCTTGCCGAGGCTTTCTTTAATTCCCCACCAAAAACTTTCATCGGAGTTTCTTTCCTGCTAAGCCAGCAACAGCTGAAAGCATTTGACATCATAGGCGATCCTGGGACCATCTGTGCCGGCAGGGGCGAGAGGGTGGCCGCGGGGAGGCAGCGACATGCGACGCTCACACGGGGGTTGCCAGATCCTCTATTTTCACCGTCAACACGCGCGCAAAAATCTCATGCAGTGCACTGTTCATTATCATTTTATGTTTAATGTTTAAATATATATCAACTTTGTAGTGTGGAAAGTATTTTCTCCTATCAAGAATTCCGCTTAATTGTTTTTCTGTTCCTTATCTCAGCAGCGGTGCAAGGAAAGTTTGAAGATACATTTTACCTTAAATGTGTAATAATTATTAATATTAAAGATTTTATGCTCTGTTCCAAAATAAGCCATTCAGTGCATTTATACGCTCAAGTCTTATTTTCCATATCTGGTAATTCCTATAACATGGACTCAGAACGGCCCAGAGCCCAGATTATAAACGCACCAGCAGAGAGACTTTTTTTCTACAAGTACATATATCATTTTATACAAAGGTATCGGTTAAAGCAATTATTCATAATTTTCTATAGATTAAGGGGGAATTTCCCCCAACGTGGCAACCCTGGCCTTACATGTGGCCGTTATTTTCATTTGAATATAACAAAAGTGGATGTTTAGGGCCTTGACAGCAGCTGAATTAAGCTAAACCAACAGAAGGTGCTGGATGCACTATACTGCAGCATGACGCTTCATGTAAATGCCAACTTGTAGTACAAAATCTACTTTTCCCATACAGAAACCATTGACTCCTTGGATTCCTAATCTGTCATTTTATGGGAGAATTGCAAGATAATTTCTGATTTTGAATAATTCCAATTAGAGAATGAAATCATAATTGGTGTAGTGTATGAATAAAAACACCCACATACTGTAAACTGGTCCTGCATGAGAAACAGTCCCCCCCCCCAATTTACATGAATTGCCATTCAGTTGCAGCATACCAACCAGATGTAACCAACGGCTGAAGCATTTCTATGAGGAGAAGGAAAAGAGAGGGAGTGAGGGAGAGAAAAGCCGGCCATAATATGCCCTGAATGGAGCTGTGTTCTCAGGCATCTCACAGTCATTCACAGAGCCGCCTTCTGACGGAGATTTGAACGTAAACAGCACAATCCGTTCGCTAAAAAAAGAAAAGCAAAAAAAATCCAAGAAGATAAGTCCTGCGTCTAATGGGTGGTCGAAAGTAGCTACAACTGATGCCCTCAGGCAATTAAAAAGATATTTAAAGAAAAACAGCTACTGTTGAAGAATTAACATGTGAGAGAATGAAAAGCGTATACTTAACGTCGCTAGTATACTGCTTAAGCATTTTCTGTAATTTGCAAAGTCCATATTATTGTTCAAGATTTCATTCTGCAGGAAATGTGTCTTTTTGTTGATGATAAAGACAATATGAGGCATGGTAGATAGAAAACATTTGCAATTGAAGAAGGGGGAAAGATGAAATGACGGGTATTTTGTGTTTTTGCTATATGTATATATTATAGACAAGGGGATATAGGAATCGGAAGGTATTGTGAGCAGGGAGACCAGGTATCATCAAAGTGTTTAATATCATCGCTCAAGGTGGTCATGTATCTTTTTCCGATGACCCCATGAGGTAGAATTTGTGATTCGTAATGTGAGTTCTGTGTAGGAATTTATATTTTATTGGATAGATTTCAGAATTCCAGGTCATGTTATTGTGTAGGATTTGCCAGTTGATTTGTAATATTAGTTTTCTCTCTAAAAGGCTTCTTTTAATTGGATGTGCTGTGTTTGGTATATTATAGGTCATCACTGGATAATTGTCCCCAGCTTATTGTTCCTTTTAGACATCATGTTGGGGAAAGAAATGGTTTTTGTGTTAATTATAAACATAGGGTTATGACATAATCGGATATGAGTGGATGGTGGTGAGGCCCTAATTAAGAACTTCATTTGATATCCAGGACTGGCAAACTGAAGGAAATGTGTAATGTTTGTTTGGTTTAAATCACAATTAAAATATAGTCTAAATCTCTTCCTCTTTAAAAGTTGCCCTACATACTGCAATGTTTATGTTTAAGGGCCCTGTGCATTCCTATGAGTCCCAACAAAACACACAGGACTGCTGAGCTGCTTGTGATTTACTGTCTTGACCACACCAGATTTATTTGTTGCTGCACACCACTCCTCCTGCTTAAAGGGCTCCTGCTTATGTTTATGTTTTGACGACTCTATTTCACCATCCCTCACACACTGGGCTGACCGGATATATCTGGCAGGAAGTGGTTAATGTAGGCCAGATGTGAGGAGTGGAGTACAACATAGCTGCAGAAGGTAGGGAGAGCATTGAGTTTGACTGTAAAAAGCTGAAGATCTCAGAATGTGAAATGACAGACTAGATCAGGGCTTTAAAATACCACGGACAAGGATGGCATGGTACTCATGCCTTGGAAGGATGCATGAGTTTATATATCTTTGGAGAGGAAAGTATATAAGCTACTTTTATAAGATAAACAGATGTTGAGTTGTTTTACATGTATGGTGTGGGGAAAAAACTAATCTAAGAGCATCTAAGGGGTGATTGCATAAACCAGGGGTCACCAACTCTGGTCCTGGAGGGCTACTATCCAGTAGGTTTTCTATCCGACTTGGCTTCTGATGAGCCACACCTGCTCCTGGTATTTACCTGAGAACTAGTGTGGCTCATCAGAAGCCAGGTAGGATAGAAAACCTACTGGATAGTAGCTCTCTAGGACCGGAGTTGGAGACCCCTGGCATAAACCATAAGGTTGTACTTCAGTGTCATCATGCATACAATTTGACTCGTTATCTAACTTGCCTCAAAAGAAACTCGGACTGTATATTTTGTCTTTTGACCCCAGGTAGTAATTTTATTATGGAATAAAATATTTAAAGCCAAACTAGCTTTTAGCGAAATTACCGATCTGACAGATGTTGTGATTTAACAAAATTTACACTCATCTTTAATTATGGGTTAATTATCACTAGCAAGTCACAAATCAGTGTATTTGAAAAAACTGGAATCTGACCTGAGTGTCACATTAAAAAAAACAAAGATTCCTATAAAATAAAGACTCCTATATATGAGCTAGGTTATAAAAGCTGTTACTGTTCCATGATTGTGTTATAGGATTTGCCTGATTAATTTGACTGACTTTATCGGCTTTTTGTCTTTAAAAAGCTGCACACAAAGAACCAGCAATGATAATAAGAGTTCAGAGTGATTTTGAAGATTTTAAAGTTTTAATTTACAATTTTTCCTTGCTTATTTGTCTTTTTATTGCTGTGGAATGGTGTTGTAATCATTTTAAAATGAGAATTTTGGCTCCCTCTGGTGGTCATAATTAACACCAAAACCCCAAAACTTAAACTGTAAGTATCCGTCATTTCAGGTCGAGGTTGCGCAAGAACCTGGGTGTTCCACGACTCAGGGGCCTGTATTACGAAGCGGGGTTACTGGCTAACTTGTCGGATTTAAGGTAGTCTGGGCAAAATGTAAGTGAACGAATATGAATTATGAAGTCTATTTAAATTGTGGTACCTTAAATCCGACAAGTTACCTCGATAAGCCAGTAACCCTACTTTGTAGTACAGCCCACAGAATTTCTTGGTTAGCTGGTTTTAACTTAAGCTAGAACTCATGATTGTCCAATAAGAGTTTAGGTAAGGAGCATTTCTATTGGACAATCATGACTTCTAGCTAAGTTAAAACCAGCTAACCGAGAAATCCTTTTTCGTGGAATACACCCCCCTGGAGAGTCTCCAAGGCAGCATATGGGACAGAGGAGTGCACCCTGAATGGCCTTGGCTAGCTTGCCATGCACGACTAATCAATACCTCACGAAAGTAATTAACCAATTGAGTGAACTGATTGGGTGAAATTTAACGAATACATGAAATGGCTGGGGTGCCCCCAAGAATAGGACTCGTGTTCTTTTATTCACCCATAAGATGCCATGCCTGAAACTGGTGATTTTTTTTTTTATGCCTTTGTGTATTACAGTATTCTATATACTATGCTATCTTGTGTTTTTCTAATCAAGTAAATGCCACTTGCCCCTGAGAAATATCTTTAAACATAATTTTGCATGGTACTGTATGCATGACAACACAACAAGCATGCATATATATATATATATATATATATATAGAGAGAGAGAGAGAGAGAGAGGTCATGTATGCATATACCTTTGCATACTCAGTGATTGTATCTTTTCGGACAAATGACAATTACTGATTTGTGTTTTGATAAATACTTAAGATGTAATTGGGTGGTGATTTTTCAGAAAACACTAACGGACTGTAATTTTCTCCACTAGAGGGTGCTCTAACGCTAATATGACCCACGACAAAGAACATAACACTTTTTAATTTGACTATTATACTTTAATTTTCTCTGGCGAAAAACCTGACTTATGATGCACAGACGTTGCTTAAGGCATCAAAAATACTACTGGTGGAGATTAAAGAATACTTTTAAGCTATTACTAAAAAAATTTATGTAAGTGTGAGGGCGTGTTACTGACTTGGATACAGATATCAAAATGCAATGAGGTTACTATAGGAAAAACACAAAACTGACTGCTGGTGCACTTGGGAAGGCTATTTTTTCTCCCAGTATAACAGTCAGTAAGTGAGAAAATGCTCTTTTTTTCTTTTCTCTCTGGAGTTTAGGACCCACCCCAGGTTTTGGTTAAGTATGATGCAATGCTGATTTTCCAGATGTTGAAAATGCGACAAGGAGGTGGAATGGCCTCGTGTGTTTTCTTTTTCCTTTCTCGACTGCCTACTACTTCTTCTGCGACAAGCACGTTGGCACTTCTCTAAACATCTTTGTCAAATTCTCTGTCCTTCCTGGACTCACTGACCACCTGTGGAGAGGGAAATCAGAGGGGATTAGCTGGATAACCATGTGAAAACTGAAAACAAACAAAAAATATGAAAATATCCTGACAGGTGGCGCTTTTGAACAGTTTGGAATGTGCTGACCTCTCCATCATGTGTCTCTACGGTTTTGATCAGCAGCATCCGCTTGGTCTGCGTGTCTAGGGTGCGGTCAAACTCTGTGTAGAGGAGATGGCAACATTGGATGAGTTAATTTGCAATGATGTGGGATGGAGCTGCAGGTCAACACTGAAGGACAGAATGGTGCATTCAGGAGATGCACGCATACATAAGTTTTGTTGGTTGTGATGTGTGTAATATATATATTTAGCAGATTCTTTTGTCCAAAGCAAGGTGAAAGTGAAGATCAGCGAGCACAGTCTACCAGGGTCCCTGGAGCAATTGGGGTTAAGGGTCTTGTTCAAGGGCCTAACAGTGATATGATTTCTTCATCAGCCATGGGATTTTGATGACATGACCTCCCCACAGAGGGTGTGTTAGCCTGGGTGTTGGTGTTTATGTGGCTGTCAGCCAGTGTGCCTGTGAGTCGTCTTCAATGCAGGTGTGTTCCAGATCCTCACCTGTGCTTCGTAGGTTAAGGGAAGAGAAGTTGTGAACAGGAGCTGTTATTCTATTGGAAAGAGGCAGACAAAGTGATGATGGATTCACCTGATGGTTAACCATTGAGAGAAAAATACTACAGAGAGCCTCATACTGTATGTGCACCTCCTGGACCCAGACCAAAGGGTCTTCTGCCTAGGATGGAAACTACTCTCCATGAACAACCTCAGTCATGAAACATCTTTTCATTGATGTGTATTTTTATACTGTATTTTACATCTTATTTTGTCTTGAGTGTTGAATTCCATAATTTTTTTTGGTGTCTTATTTCTCATGGTTTATGTCTTTTTACATATATTTTCACTACGACCAAGAAAAATATTTCATCTCACCTTATGACTCATGTATCATGGAGCTGAGGCAACATTAAAGATACTTTGACATTGGCTTGACTTGATTAATACGGTCACAAAGAAAGAAGCTTCAGTACCGGTTCTCCTCGCCCTCCAGGAGCTTGCGGTAGGTGGCGATCTCAATGTCCAGGGCCATCTTGACATTGAGGAGATCCTGGTACTCGCGGAGGTGGCGTGACATCTCCTCCTTCAGTCGCTGGATCTCCTCTTCCAAGCGAGCTGCGGCATCCTGGTATCCACTCGTCTCCTCTGTGAACTTCTCCTCCATCTCTCTCATCTGCCTCAGCAGAGCCTCATTCTACAGCCAATCAGGGTGTGCGGTTCACCCACAGTGAGATATGGGGATGTCACAGGGTATATAATAAGGAAGGAACACGGGGGAGGGGAAAGAACCAGCATGCGACACAGTAGCTAATGACATATAGCATGGAGTCTTTGACCTGGCAGCGGTGGAGCCTTACCGTGCTCCTCAGAGCATCCATCTCGGAGGTCAGCGACTGCATCTGCCTTCGGGACTCATTAGCGTCGTGCTTTGCCTGACGCATCGCCTCCATGTTGCGGGCTGCGGATTCAGTCAGGTCTGCAATCTGTGCCATTGAAGATACACACAGGATGGTGCTTCCGAGGGCGATTCATAAAGAAGGGCCATCCTTATGATTAGCCAATGATATGTTTTGAATCAGTCACTGACAGGGGAGGTGACACTTTGGGGGCCACTCAGCATTTAGCTGGAACCAGTGCCCCTATGGTCCTGCACGGTCCGTTCAGAGGACAGGAAAATGAACTGGGAAAAAATTTCCGTTTCATAGCAAGGTTGCGGATCTTGAAACACACTGAGCCTCTCATCCAACTCATAGTCATAGTTTGTTGGGTTTCTTCGATATTGACACAGCCATACATTTTACGATAACAGACAAGGATCCTTATTGGCTGGTGCCTGTCACCTGTCAAGCTGTATGTGAGTCCTACTCACCTTGGACTTGTACCATTCCTCAGCCTCCTGGATATTCTTGCAGGTGATGCTCTCATATTGGGCCCGGATGTCCCTCAGAGCTGCGGTCAGGTCGGGCCTGGGGGTGGTGTCTACCTCCGTCTGCTGCTGCTGGGTCTGCATGCTCATCCTCAAGTCATGGATCTCCTGGGGGAGGGCGGGAATAAGCCAGATGGGGGGGTGCTGAGGGCAGGGCCGGTGTTCTGCAATTAATGCCTAATTATAGCTTACTCGAGGTTCCAGGTTTCATATGCTTCATAAATTGTGGTTATACTTCCTAAAAAATGATTATTAGAAATTAGTTTTGCCTTTGGGTACTGTGTGGCTCAATGAGTTAACTTCTGGCGCCTGGTATTGGAAGGTTCAAATCCCGATCTCGGCAAAATAGTCACATGTCTTTTGAACCCTTGATTCCCAAAAATGCTCCTAGATTGCTAGATAAATTGCTGACCATGTGCATTGACCCCAAGTATTACTTTCACCTGTGTGCATGTCTCAGGAGAGCAAGACTGGATATGTGAGAAGCATTCCAACGTAGCTGTACTGTTGGCAAAGGCAAATAAGTCATAATTTCATTTCTCCCATGGTGCTGCCTGCAATACAATTAATACAAGCTAGAGGGGAGCACTTACCTCCTCGTGGACTTTCTGTAAGAACTCGATTTCATCCATCAAAGCCTCGATTTTCCTCTCCAGCCCTAGGCGAGTCAATGTGGCATCATCCACATCCTTTGAGATATCGGGGATTAGTTCTGTTATGATCCAGATGTCCTACACAGGGGTCATTTGGGAAGAAATGCTGGTGTCTTTACTTACCTTTCGAAAGAGAGCTAAGTTACTCTCTGCTTCTTTTCTCTTCTGTACCTCTTCCTCTAGCCTGGGGGGTGAGTAACAGGACAAGCATTTGTGTTAGCTGGCTGCGAAAACCTGCATGGTGTTCAGTTTAAGCTCCGCTTGTCTTGCCCGTTTTCAGTTGTGCCCCTTATACCATCTGCCTTTGCCCTGCATACAGGGGCGGGGCTACAGGGGCTCTGATCCCAGCTCAAAGCTGATTGGCTCCCAGGGTGCCCTCTCCACTCACCAATTCAAAACATATCATTGGCTAATGATAGCCCATTTATCAATTATGGCCCCTTTTATGGCCCTGCTTTAAAACAATCCTAGAATCTCCCCTGCCTGCAGAGTTTGCACATTGGCCTCTGGTTTGGAGGAGGACTCATTTGACCTTCGCCTTCCCGTGGTGTTGGGGATTTGGTCAGATGTTCAGTAACAGGCCATTAATACTGTGGCTCTCAGCTCTTCTCACCCTCCCACACACTTCTCCACAGAGTCCAGCCTTTTGTATTTTGTCCTGCCTCAGATAATTAAGATGCACTTCAGGAGGACGCTTGCGTCATGGCTCCCACCAACAGCCTTTCATTATAGTTACGCCAATCCGCCATCTTCTGTCGCCTTCCCATCATGCAGTACGTGGTTGCCAGGCATTTCTGATTGGTATGTTGGCAGGATGGAGGACAGGATCACATGACATGAGGATGGAAGGAAGAAGCACAGACTTTGTGAGCGGGAATGAGCTGGGATTGGTGTCCAGCATCGAGCATCAAAAGGAAATCTTATACGATGGCGGTCCATAGTTTTGGGAAGGTATGTGACTCAGTGGGTTAAGACCCTGTGTCTGTGATAGGAAGGTTGCTGGCAGAGGTATGTTTAAAAAAACAAGGGTAAGGACAGATATAAAAAGATAGATTTATATCTGTCAAAGGGGCAAAGTTGTGGAATTTTAGAATAGGAATTCAGAATGTGTAGTTCACTCCTTAAAAATGTTTAAAAATAAGACTAAATATAAAACTACACATTGTGTGTGAACAATTTGGAAGTTTTTTTCTTGCATGTGTTAGTTTAACCAATACAAAAAAAAAATTAAAAAAAAACAAATAGTGAAAGAGTTACCTATTAGAAAATGTTATGTAAAAAGGTTAGGTATAATATGCTAAAGCTTCAGTCTAGTCCTTTTCAGTTAATATGTACACTGCTCAAAAAAATTAAAGGAACACTTTTTAATCAAAGTATAGCATCAAGTCAATTAAACTAATAGGATATTGACATGGTCAGTTAAGTAGCAGAGGGGGTTGTTAATCAGTTTCAGGTGCTTTGGTGTTAATGAAATAAAGAACAGGTGCACTAGAGGGGCAGTAATGAGACGACCCCCAAAACAGGAATGGTTTAACAGGTGGGGGCCACTGACATTTTTCCCTCCTCATCTTTTCTGAC
>JAODLC010000113.1:19978719-19994822 GCA_026781145.1 Hippopotamyrus pictus
ACACACACACACACACACACACACAGACAGACAGACAGACAGACAGACAGACAGACAGACAGACACACACACACACACACACACACACACAATTTGCAAGGTACCACTATCTTGCACAAGGGGACAATTCCATTATATGCAGGGGCAGTCAAGGGACAAAAAAAACCATGACACAAGCAAACACAAAAATCACAAAAATAAATAAATAACCCCTGACCCTGATGAGAATAAGCATTTGGAGGATGGGTGGATGGATAAACAAACTAACACAAAATAAATAAAAAAGGTCACTGGCAATCAGAGATCTGCAAGTTACAGAAAATTAGTAAGTAAATAAGTAAATTAGTTACAGTTACTTGTTACTTCATTCAAAAGTAATTCAATTACTTTACCAATTACTGCATATAAAAGTAATTAGTTACTAGGGAAAAAAACTATTAATTTTCCTATTAATGCTTAGCACATACATACCCAGACAGCACACATACATCAATAGGACATTGATTTAAGATCAGAATGTTGTTAAATGATCACGTTCCATTTAAGCCTATTAACAAAATTAAAATTATTACATATGCTAATGTGTGTTTCGGGGAGCATATTTTTTTTTCAATAATTTTGCCTTAATGAGTTCAGCATATCTGTTAGGCCTATTGTTACTGCATCTGTGATGTTGTCAATATTTAATATAATAAACATAACATTTAATCAGTTTAATTGTTTGTGTGGTATATGGTTTTAAACAGTATGTTTACAGGTTGGGTAAACAGAAAAATCTACTCTACAGTATTTAAATATATATAGTATTAAGCTGTTGTGGGTTATACAGACTCCCATTTCAACACAACCAATGTGTTCTTGAAAAACCTCATGTTCACTAAAATCATACTAAAATACACATATGCAATGGGAAAATTAGGGTTAGGGTAATGCGACTCCAAACTTAATAACTCAGGCCAAACAAAATGAATTAAATAATGAATACAGTGATACCAGTGACCAATACTATGAATACAGTGATACCAGTGGCCAATACTATTATTATATGCATTTTAAATAAGAAAAAGATAATAATTAATGAATTATATCATGAACATCTTCCATGGGTGTTGTCACTTACATGAGAGTTACCTAGTGACCGCTTCAAATCAACTTGTAGAACTTGCTAACGTTTCGTATATGAGTCGGATGTAGTGGCCAAAACGAGGCTTCATGAACCTTTGGCTATGTTTTTTGATTCCACTAGATGGTGCTCTTGGTTTACTTTGGGGCATGCTTTGAACCCTTTTTTGAACAGAGGGCACCATCTAGTGCAGTCAAAAAATAGAGCAAATGATTCATGGAGCGTCGTTTTGGCCATCGTTAGTCGGGAGTAGTGAGCCACAGCTACTATGCAGCCGGACATGCGCACAGCACAAATACAGTCGATTACAGCAGGGGTGGCCAATCTCATCCAGAAAGGGCCGCTGTGTGTGCGGGTTTTCGCTGCAGCTCCCTAATTAGATTACTAATTAGAGGACTGATTGGCTGAGGAGTCCTCACACCTGGTTTTGAACAGCTAACCTACAGGTTATCCCAAAAACCTGCATACACACCGGCCCTTTGTGGGTAAGACTGGCCACCGCTGGATTACGGTATGTGGACAGGACATGGTTACAAACAGTCTACGAAAGCAAATGTAAGTGAATTTAAAAAACACCGCTGTGTTTTTATATGATAATTTGTCAAATACTTTTAGATTTTAATAATCCAATATTTTGACCTGTGCAATGTGTAAATATATAAAAAGTTTGATTCTATATAGATTTGAACACCGGTTCGACCAATTTACTGAAAAGTCTCTGTGATGCTTGATGCTTGAACCCGGTCATTGTGCCAATACATGTGTGCTGTCTGGGTAGTTATTTTAGTGTTGCAGCTGTGATACAGTGCAACTGTCAAATTTTATCTATCTATTCAATTCAGTTCAATTAAATTCAGTTCAATTCAATTCAATTCAATTCAATTCAATTCAATTTACTTTATTTGTCCCCAAATGGCAATTAAAGGCACACAGTACAGTTGAACAAAGGACACAGTGACGTAAAGTGCAACAGTATTTGTATCTAATATCAGCCCATATATTATATAGTGCAATAGTAAGATCAGATGACATTAGCTCGTAAACAGAATATTAGGGGAATGGCACAGTTGAGTCCTTGACCATGGTTCTTAACCATCATTTATTCTAAAGACTGTCTGGCCCTGCTTTCTTTAAAAAAAATACATGTCACTTTGCATGTCTGCAAGAGAAGTATATAAAACTATAAATGCTAATGTGCTAAAAATCACTGTGTTATGGCCCTCAACATCCAAGGCAAGGGTATGCTTCTGATACCAGACCATAGACCATCTACTGACCTGTCTTACTGGAATCACTGTCAGACTCAGTGGTCTCAGTGTTCAAACCTGCTTTGAGCCTGTTTGTACCATGTGAAAAAAAAAATCTATGAACCATCAGCAGTCAAACATCAGTGATACGTCATTATCTTAAATAAACGTACGTGAAAATTCAATTAATGTATCCACTGCTTCATTTAGAAACAGGATAATGCTTAAACCTATCCGTGAGCATTTTCGGGCTGCGGATGATCCTGCAGCTTCTGTTCATGCTACATTTGGCTGCGGGTGCGGACGGTTGCGGTGATATTCCACTGCACTGCAACAAACACAAATATAAGCAGTGTAGTGAAACTTTTACAAGCAGTTTTAAAGCTACTAGTCAGGGCTTGGCTGGGGTGAATAAGGCATACCACAATACTTATGACTAGCGGGACCCCACCCGCTTGGCGAATTTTTTCAAAATGCCATTATAGTGCTGTTTTTTTAAATACAATATACCTTGGTATAATGTTTGGACAGAATAAAATATTTGTACCTCCATCCCTCCTAATACAGCTGCTCATCATAACTACTACAACAGCAACAACTGTTCTTCCTCTACTGTTTTGCCACTGACTGCTGATCTATGGAAGTCCACACTGCCACCTACTGGAAACACCTAATCAATTATCTTGCACATGTGTAGTCGACAGACATGCAAGGTTTCCGCTAGACATAAAAGTTGGGCTACACACACACCGACCGCAGTCGCAGCCAGCCCTTGATTACAAAATTTATGTCACGTCCCCTCGTCTGCATTCGAAAGCAAACACAAAAAAAGTGAAGTATGAATTGGCCTTTAGTTTGGAAGGGTAGAGTGAATGGAATCATTGTATCTTAAGAGCAATTTTTATTGTGAGATTCCTGGAGGTTTGGGAATGGGAGAAAGTTAGGAAGGAATTTGGGAGTTTCCCGCTTCCCTCTTGTCTTCTTGCGATATATGTGCCCCAGAGTCTTGTGGACAGTAACTTGCACTGGACAGAAGCCGATAAAATCCCAGGAGTCCAGAAGCTTGGAGGCCAACAGAATCGCCGAGAACCTGGATGGAAACTTCTGACTTTGCAGATAAGGGTTTTGTTTACTTAGAGTGCAGCCAGAGTAGCGTAGCAGAAGAAAAGCAGGGACACACTCAGCTGGGCAACTGGAGTGCTTTAGGTGATAGGAATCAGTTATCATGTTTACCCACAATCCCCTGCAGGGGTGGCCATGGCATGAGAGTCCAACCCCACGTATCACATATAAGCAGCTATTCCCTTGACAAAGCTAACTCTAATAGTCACACCAAAGGAATATTTTGCTAATTCTGCTCAATGTAACAGTTCCTAAGCAGAATGTTTTTTTTTCCCTGTAATGGTAAAGGCAATGAATTGGAGAACTGTAAACCAGCACAGCATCTTGTTGACATCTTTCCCAGTTTATATTTGGCCAGCTAAACCTCTGGGCAATGTTACATCATTTAACAAGGCTCCCTTGTGATTGCTTCTTTGTTTCTGTATATTTCCTCTCCTCTATTAACTCCATCTATACCTCTCTGATTGCTTCTAATTGTCTGTCCTGGAAACGGTACAATGACTAAGCCTCATTCTGATTGGTTGAAACCTCTGCCTATCAAATTCTACAAAAAATCCATCCATCAAAAAAGGTTAGCGGCTAGTCGGGTAAAAGATTACGCAACAAATCAGAATCCGTCATTTACAGCCTCCCATGAAATGTGTAAAATTTACATCAGTTCAATTTACAAGTTCTTCAGTTTAACTAGGGCTATTGAGAAAAAGTGATTTAAAAGCCCTATACATAAGCAAATCTGTCAGGAGGTTCCCAATATAATAACAGTTTCCAAAGCATTACCACAGTGTGTAAGCAGCTAATTCAGCTAATAAGTTTGGTAGAGTGTCTTTTTGAGGCTACAGTTGATGTTAGCCAATTAAGAGAAACGTGAAAATTCACCTTCAGGGTCACCTGCAAGTTTGTCAGCAGATTGAAACCGCACACATCCACGTTCTGAGAATCAGAGGCTTCCTCTGGGCCAGTATCCATCTCCTGGTGCAATAAACTCTTATTTACCGCAGGCTTGGACTACGCATCCCAAAAGCCTGTTGCTTCCTCTGAGCTCATTTTTGCCAACAAACACTGGAATGTTAGCTTAATGAGTATAAATTGCTTTGGCTTTGAAGTATGTTTATATTACCTGCTGAGGAGAAGAGCCTAACAAATGACAGATGAATATGCTTTAAAGCACTTTTACAATCTGGCTTTCAAATGAAAGATACTACTGCAGCCTTTAGTTCCAACTAGAAAGGACGAAAGGACGAAGCCTTAGCTGCTCTTACACAGGTCCAGGCAGGCAACCATCCATCTTCGAACCACAGATGTGAAGAGGCAGAGGTATTCACTGAGACACCATCCTACTCTCCAGGTCACCGTTCAATAGAAAGTGAAAACTTCTTGATGTTCATATCATATGGCTTGGATCTAACATGTAATTAAATTTGTTATTCCTTATCATAAATGGTAAATGGCGGTGAAGTGCTCAGTGACAGGAAACATTAAAGTAAGGCAAAGCAACAGCAGCATTTCGCCTTTAATAAAATATAACGGGAGTGATTACATTAATGATTTAATGAAATTAACACTAATAAATAGTACAAATGGAGACATTTAAAAAGCAGAAGCACCTTAGTCATTAGACAGCAAATGAGGGACAGCCTCATTGTTATCACATTGTAATACTCTTTTTTAACAGAAGGTGTCTCTCCGGGCATATAAAGCCCTACAAAACGATTCTCATTTTACAGAAGAATTACCCCAATCGTAAAAATAACACAGATTACGTACAAAGCACGTGCCTTCAGTCTGACTCTAATCTTGAACTTATGAATTCAAACACACAGGTTCATAGTAGAGAGGTGGACCAAATTTCCAGTTATTAAATATATTCAAGAGCACTGCACAGTTAATCTCATACTGTATGCAAGTTGCATAATGTAAGAGATAAAAAGTGAGAGTTTACCTATATTTTTAATTCCTTAAGCAATGAATGAATGATGTGTCTGATGGGCCGCTGTTGTTTCTGTGTGCGCTGGAGAATGTGGAGCAGGCAGGCGATTTTGTTATCTCCCATTACTGAGGACAGACACTACTGCAGCGGTGAAAGAATTGGCCCGATGATCAAAAGAAGCCCAATGCAGGGACGGCTGTTGTTCTATGGAGAGGGGACCTAACAGGATTAATACACAGATGGCATCTAAAATGCAGTACCTTCGATAAAAGCATTTTACTAGCAAATTATATCAAAGCGGTTATAAATACAATATAAACCATGTGGTCTTTGCATGTATTTCAACTTTTTATTTTTTTCTAGGCATTGTGCACAAAAATTGTGGCTAAATAATTTCTGATGAGCTAGTCATTGTAACACATACACTGAAAAGGTAGGTATAGGGTTAGTGGATGTGTAATATACAAATTGGCAGACTTTTATATTTCTCCAAGGATTGCATTCCCTGGACTTAACTTTTGAGTTCATTTAGGCATAATTTTCCATATACTTTATTAAATTATTTTGTCCATTTAACAGTAATTAATCTTCAAAAAGTGTTAAGCAATCAGCAAATTTAAAAACATCTCACACGGCTCTGACGTTTTTAACAAACTGACGAAACTGAAAAGTCTCAAGCCAATTTCTCTGTGAAATTAGAGCAAGGATATTAAAATAATCATTTAGATAATAGAGTTATATAATTTCAATGGGGTGGCATGCGACAATGGTCTGACTGCTGTTAAAGCCATTAAAGTCTTTTCAGTCTGTTTTTCTTTTTGCTTTACAAAGTCTGGGTAAAAGAGCCAAACTAATAGCAGAGATGGAAATGGTACAAAGATTTTTATGAGTCAGTGAGATTTCACTGAATTATGTTACCCCATTTACTACAGGGTTAAATTACATTCCATTTTACAAATTAATATGACAAATACAGAGGATGCGGCTCTGAGTTAAAGATCTGCAGCACCAAACAAAACCAATGAACCTGGTGACTGGCAGCTAGGGGCCAGATGAGGGATGTATTGCCTTTAAAGATGACTTACAAGTTCAGTGCCCTCTTGTCTTCATCAGCATAAATAACCTTCAATGCCTTGCTCTGGTCTGACATGTTCGTCTTCTTTCATATAAGCCTAATCTGTTTTTACCGCAAAAAATCCTATGCATAATAATTTGACTTGGCCAGAAAAAAAAATATAGCTTAGGAAAGTTTGAAGGAAATCCTCATGGTGTAATAGAAGAACATTGCATCCTATATAGATATTGGATGGAATGGGGACCTCTGCAGTGTAGGATGTACCCTGCCTTACTGTCTGGAATGGGCAGCAGCCCCTACACCATGTGACCTCGCCGAGCATAAGCAATTGGATGGATGGATGGATGGATGGAGGGATGGATGAGCACTATAAATATGTGCAAGGACCATAAAATAGCTAATATATATTTATCTACAGGAAGTATTCCCACGAAGGAGGGTTCTGAAAATATAAATGGATTTTACATTCTAGGATGATGCATATGCTCTGGAAGAATACAGGATATAACGTTTGTCAGTATCGTTGACTGACAAAGGTGCTGTTTATATTATTGGACAATTACCATTATTCTGTCAATTTAATCTGACAATTGTAACAACTGATAATTTGTGACTGATAATTTAAAAACATGAATTTGTTAAAAGGCTGTTTAGAATGTGCTTCACTCTGGGTTAAAACAAGGCGACATTAAATGCAAACGATTTCAGTTTTACAATTTATATATGCGTAATAGATGGTTCACTTAATGCCTTATTGAGGTGAATTGATTTCTCTGTTTCACATGCTACTTTTTCATAATGGTAGGTGGACTAATGACACGCTGAAATGTGCTCTTTCATACTGTCATTGCGGTAAGTCTAGAAGAGGAGAAGGTTTTAGAGGTTGAGATTCAGTCCAAATAAGTTCTACATTTTACTATTTATTTTGATTTCTGCTATATTCAATAATTTTAATCACTTGGGCTATTTTAATCATAAGACCAAACGGTACACAGTCACGGGGGGCCAAAGCCAAAGTACTGTTCAAGGAACAATAACATTAAATTATGAAATATAGTTTGTATGGTGTCCTGGAAAACCCCACCTATACAGCTATATAGAACAGCTATATATTTATGTGTATGGATATTTCAGGAAACAGCTTTAATGATAATGATCTGTAAGGCGAATAACCTTCTGCTGTTTGTTCATGTGTGAACAGTGTGCTTGAGTTTAGAAATGTATTTGTGTTTGGCTCGTTGAACCCACCCACTAAAATTACACAGCTGGGGCATCCACTGCAGATCAGCTTACTGTCCCCCCCGCCCACCCAAAACCTGGCCACGAAGACCAAGTAGCCAGACAAGCAGGCATCGTTTCACCTCAGGGAGGGGCGCTTGCAAAACGGCAGGAAAAGAGGGAAAGATCTCAAGAGTCGAGGTCTTTATTGGCCATGTGCAGCAGGTACATTGGGATACTTTGTCAGTCAGCCGCTCGGGGTTACTGAGACTAAAGACAGCACTAAACAATACAGATGGTGTGAAACAATATGGATGACAGTGCGTTGGAAATAGGGGGGCCAGTGGGGGAGACGTACCCCGTAAATCAGCAGATCCCCTCGCACGCCTTCCTCGCCAATAAAGAAAGAAACAAATAATAGCATGTTCCTTTTGTTTTATTAGGAATACGAGCTTTACCGAGGCATGCTGAGTGTGAGGACAAAACACTGATTGTAGTCCTATATCAGACAAATAACTCACAAATGCTATTCTCAATGGGCAACAATTCCCACAGACACACTCCAAAATCTTGTGGAAAGCCTTCACAGAGAAGTAGCAGCTGCTATAGCCGCAAAGGGGGGAGCAAATCCATATTGATGCCTATGGATTTAGAATGTGATGTCATACAGTATAAGTTCCTGTAGGTGAAATGATAGGTGTAACGACTTATGTCAATATATAGTGCATATACAGTATGTATGCATGTATAATCTGCATGGCTGCAGTATGTATGCATGCAAAAAGGTGTATGCATTGTTGTAAATATGACTGATTGTAGGAGTTGTGGATGTTGACAGGATGCTTTTCTGGCTTGTCTTTACTTCATCACTGATATTACTGTAGCAATGTTTCTGCACATGTATCCCTATATGGTGACATGACCATAAAGAATTTAGAATCTTGAATCTCCACCCAACAACTCCCCAGGTAATGGGGTGCCCTGCTCTCCCAGTGACAAGAGCCTGTTTGAGGAAAATCTGAGTTCTGCTGAACAAACTTCATATTCTGAGTGTGAACTTCCTGGAAATGTTCTGATATTTTGGGAGGAAGATGTGGTCAGAGGAAAAAAAACATAGATCCACTCATCCACACATGCACACACACAAAAACAGAAATAAGTTTCAGTTTAGCATAACCCCAAGTACAGCTACAAAGAACTAATGTGCTACAGAGAGATAACAGA
This sequence comes from Hippopotamyrus pictus, assembly GCA_026781145.1. Lineage (NCBI taxonomy): Eukaryota > Metazoa > Chordata > Actinopteri > Osteoglossiformes > Mormyridae > Hippopotamyrus > Hippopotamyrus pictus. The sequence goes on from JAODLC010000113.1 coordinate 19,987,656, forward strand.
CAACCTGTTACTCTCAGGCTGAAAAGGCTGTTAAAGACACATGCTGCAGTGCTTTTAATTAGACCATGTTAAGTAAGGAAAGTACCCTTGAATCCTTACTGTACAGAACCTCAAAGGAGGCGCTTCAAAGTACAGCTTGATACGTGGCAAAACGGATCATGTTTTTTATAATAATATTTCCACAGCAGGGGCTTCTGTAACAGAAGTCACCCCGTTTCCTCGTCTGGGTATTAAAACAATCCCAGGTGAGCTGGCAGCACTTACTTACTCATGTCTTTCTTACTTGTTTAAGTCTTACTTACTTAGCTGTTACTTACTTAGCTCTTACTTACTTAGCTCTTACTTAACTGTTCCAACCAAAAGTGGAGAACGGGTCGTGGGCAGCCAGTGCTCAGTGATGTGTATGGGGAGTGAAGGCTAGCCCATCTGACCGATCTCTAAGACAGTGATGGAAAGTAACAAAGTATCTAAGTATGTTTTTCGCATATCTGTACTTAAGTAAATTTAGTCATGGACATTTTTGACTTTTATTCTACTACATCTTACTGCATATATTTACACTTTCTGCTGTATTACATTTATCCTTAGCGTTAGTTTACATTTTACAATCGCATTGTTTTTTTTTTTTGTTTGTTTTTTTTTAATCGTATGCCCACAGGGAAGGATAGTGATGGCAGAGATAATACAGAGATTTCTGAGATTTCTAAAGCCCAGTGACTCAAAGCAGGCAGTAGGCCTCAGAGGTTTCCAATCTTATCAGCTCTAAGAAAGTTTTATAAAAGCGAGATGAAACCTTTGGGCGTCAGGGTTTTTTTTCCATTTGGAGGGATTGATTGCTGTACGGTTTATATTACATACGTACACCCCCATTTGATTCATTATGGAAAGTGGCTCTGGAAATGACTGGAGGTGATCCTTGTATGTTTGTGATCAGGCTGACTTATTGGTGAATTGTGATTAGCATGTTAATAATGTCATGACAGAAGTGTTAAAATCTGCATGCAAAATATAATGCAAATAACTGCAAAATAGAAAAATAATAGAATAGAGCATGCATGGTAAAAATCAGTGCTGCAAAATATTGTACAGTGTACGAGTGCGGCACAACCTAATGCGCATGCGGCTGCAGATCGGTCAGTGACGATCGGGGCCGTACGGCAGATTCGCCTTGGCCGATAAGGCGATCCGCAGATCTGCCGTGTCTGGTCTCAGTTCAGAGGTTGAGGGATCACTACAACTGACACGGTGTCAGCTTAGATGGCCAGTCGGGCCCACCAGTCTCTGACCAGATGTTATGGTTATTGTTTACTTAGAGATATTGGTTTCAGGCTGTGATCTCTTTGTGATCCCCATCAGTGTATACTGATAAGTCACTGGGCAGATAAGTCCCGAAACTAATGGTCAGTCGGAATGTTAATGGTTGGATCATTAGGGCTTTTTGTTCACTGAGGGGCAGAGCCTTCCAACAAGGCAAAGTTTGTCTAATTCTCTAGATCTTCATAATGTTATGATACTGGTTTTAAGACTGAGATCATTATATCGGTCACACTGAGATCATTCAAATGAGACCCAGCCTGGGTAGGTACATTGATTACATTACCATCAGACAATACTTTTCCCATTTTGGGTTTCGGTGTGACCATTTGGGATCTGGGACAGGGGCAGGGGAGCAGGAAGGCAGGGGGGAGAGGGCAGGTTGGGTTTATTCTGCCTGTGGGCTCTTTCTCACTCGGTGGGGGTTGAGGTGAGGCCGCTGAACCTGGTCTTCTGGCCTTTGACCAGTCTCATCGGAGCCGAGTTGAAATTTTCCCCCCTGGGTGAAACGCAGCGCAGGCCAAAAGAAATCCAGGGTCACAGAGCCTCACACGGCCAGCGGTCTTAAAGAGTTCAAGGTGTTGACTTGGCCTCCAAATTCCCCAGATCTCAATCTGATCCAGCACTTGTGGGACGTGCTGGACAAACGAGTCCGATCCATGGAGGCCCCACCTCGCAATTTACGGACTTGAAGGATCTGCTGCTGACGTCCTGCTGCCAGATACCACAGGACACCTTCAGAGGTCTTGTGGACTCCATGCCTCCATGGGTCCTACACAACATAAGGCTGGTGGTTTTAATGTTATGGCTTATCAGTGACTTATTGCTGCATAAGCAGGCACTGCTCAATGGTAGCAGCACAAAGCTAAAGAGATTGTCTTACAAAATGAGTCTATTTTTTAAATTCAGTAGAATTACAACATTATTTCAGAATTTAAAAAGTTGGGTTTATTGAAGGCACAAAGCCATCAGATGAAACCTTTAGATGAAAAAGCAGTAGTCGCTGTTTTTCAACAAACAATAGTGTGTAAATGCAAGCAGAAAAATTAGCCTCTACGCTATAGCGTGTCATCGATCATTTGTCACGTAAACTTCAGATGGCGCACAGCAGTGGCCAGGCAAAAGATTAGGTTGCTTAGATGGGAAATATTGACAATGTGAAGATTAACAGGATAACTTTGGCTTCCTGACTCAGGGTATATATTGTACAATTAATCCATTTTTGATGGATATATATAGATATGTCAACTTAAGGCACAAATCATGCCCCCCCCCCCCCATGCTACATCTTGCAAATTGTGAAAAAAGAAAAAAATGGTATGAGGAAATGGCACTGTGCAATCTCATTTCTGGAGGTCTATTCATTCGGACTTGTGCACTCCTGCAGTGGATTGTATTGAGCTCAGGAGGCAGCGAACCAGAGCAGAAGTATATCCAATTATGACATCATTGCATAAGCTTTGGATGGACAGCAACTGTGGACTGTGGCGAAGGACTGGACTGCAAGAAAAGAATTATGGGGACAGAATGAAACAATGTCATTCCATTATGGATGCAGAGCCCTTTGTGAGAATGCACAACGCCTCGGGGCCGCCTGCTATGTAAAACAAGAGTGGAAAACACTAAAAATAAATAAAATGAACTATAATGAAGCGAGCAGCAGATTCTGGATCGCGTGGTATTTTTTATGAAGTGCTGGTAGAACCCAATGAATGATTTTTCTGGGACAACTGAAAGTTGAAAACAGATAAACCATTAGAGGCACTCTGGTGAGTGCAAATTACCACTAAAAACATTTCTGTAAATGCATATGAAACAAGCTTGCATGTCGGCACTTATGCAGATTCACAGTCATTAACATAGCAGATGCATTTGTCCGAAGCAATGGACGATCGGGGAGGGTCTGAGAGCAGAGCAGGGTCAGCCAGCGTCTCTGGAGCGGTTGGGATTAAGGGCCAGGCTCAAGGACCCAGCATGCATGCGTGCATCTGATATTATAGTATAAGAAGGACCATTTTAACACGCAAATGGACAATTTTATGCTATATAAAAAGGCTTTTTTTAGCTAATTATAATTTGATGCATTATACTTAAAATTCATCCATCCAGCTAATCATCTTATAAAAACATCTTGTTCATTCAGTGAAAGTCAACATAGAGCCTTATACTAGAAGTCACAGACCATGAAGCAAGGTGAACACTGGATAGTGACAGAAGTGTGTAAAACTCAGCTATGTAAAAACTATGAACACCATATGTTCCGGCAAGGTATTCTAAACTAGAGAGGGGCGCATACATCACATGGTTTTGGTAATCAAATGTGTTGCCATAGTGATGGATCATCAGCCCAGGGTCTGGGTAACAGGGAGTGGTACCCAGCTGGCCCTCAAGCCTGACTGCATTATTAAGAAGGTCAGCTGGGTTGCTACGGAGAGGAGTATGGGAAGAGAAATGGGGAAAGCCTGCGGGATGTGGGCTCGCCAACGCCCCTGGCCACCAATTTGGATAAAATGGCCCCATGAATGGCTTGCACTGTGTTTTAATCAAAGATTTTATTTTTATCAAATGCCTGCTGTCCTGTACCTTTTTTCTACCTCGTGGCAGTTCTTTGTAACCAATCATTTTTACAATATCAGGTCAGTATTATATGCTGAGGACGGCACCTGCTTAACACAAAGAAGAAATATTCCTGCTTTCTGAGCTACAAGGAGCTGTAACTCTTATGTTGAAAAAATGTATGGGAAATGACAGAGTGTACATAGATGTTATTTTTTCTCAAAGAAACCCAGAAATTTGTATGACAAAAAAATTGTATGATGTGTTCTGAAACATTAGACTGTGGAGTTCAGTTATCTGGACTTAACGGCATTTTGTTTTGCTCTGACCGCAAAACAGAAAAAGGACAGAAATAACGAGTAGCAACGGTTGAGATGGATATTTGAATTGTCAAATTGGACTACAGTGAAAGTGGTCCTGATGCTGAAACATTGACATGCGGGTCAGACTTTGAGGATCTGATCAGAGACCACATGTCTGCTCAAATCTATGAAGATAAAAATAGACTCGCTTGGACACAGCAGACATTTACTGAAGTCGATGTCAGCATTTCAGTTGATTTTAAAGCTGATTTTAACATTTATCCCTGCAAATTGACAAAGATGTTTACCTATATATGAATCCTCTGCGGTTGTTCCTATCAATAAAATACCTACTTTGAATTACCACAGTAAACGCTTTTATTTAATTTATATTCATTTGCTTTATTACTATGTCAGAAGATTGTCATTTCCATGTGGCTTTGTTGTGACTGGCACTGTAGCAAAATCGTTCAATTTCTTGATTGACTTTAAATGCCAGGCACAGTCACGACAGTCACGATGCACAGCGAGACCAGTCCATCCATCCATCCATCCAGTGGCGGTTCCAGCTTGTATGGCACCCTGGGCGGACAGCCTCCCCCTTCAGCAAACACTGAGTATCCATCACTCACCCCCCACCAAAGAGCACCATTTAGCACTAACTGTCATATTTATTAAGACATCTGGAATGATATAAGTATATAATAATAAAATTTAAAACTATATAAATAAAAAAATCAACAAAAATATAAGACAAATAGAAATAGATTGTGTATAAATAAAAAAAATTAAAAAGAGAATTGAATTATAACACTAACACTCCACTGGCTAACAAGCCTACTAATGTTGTACTAACTTATTTCATTACATGCATAATATCATACTCATAAAGAGATGAATAGCTGCATTCCTTTATCTTTTGCATGTTTCTCCTCTTCCGTCCTCTTCTTTCTAAACTGGGCACCTGATGGCTTAGATCTTCATATCCATTTGTGTTAATTTGGCACTCAGTACACTACCCGTCCTCCAACACTGGCAACCAGGAGTCAAAACTAAACAAATTCACCTTGGTGGAGTGTAGACTGGCTTTGTATTGTTATTGACGATTTTGCACAAACCAGAAAACATGTAACACCATGTCTGTATATTCACTGGCCGCTTTATTAGGTACAGTTGTTCAATTTCTCATTGAAGCAAATTTCAGGTCAGGAACTTCAAGTAATTCTCATATCAAACAGCAGCATGGGGCAGAAAGGTGATTTAAGTGACTCTGAATGTGGCATGGTTCTTAGTGCCAGATGGGCTGCTATGAGTATTTCAGAATCTGCTGATTTACTGGGATTTTCACGCACAACCATCTCTAGGGTTTACAGAGAACGGCCAAAAAGGAAAAAGCATCCAGTGAGCGGCGGTTCTCTGGGCAAAAAGGCTTTGTTAATGGCAGAGGTCAGAGAAGAATGGCCAGACTAGTTCAAGTTGATAGAAAGGCAACAGTAACTCAAATAACCACTTCTTATAGCAAATATATGCAGAAGAGCATCTCTAAATGCACAACACGTCAAACCTTGAAGCAGCTGGACTACAGCAGTAGAAGACCGCACCAGGTTACAGTCCTGCCAGTTAAGAGCAGGAAACTGAGGCTACAATGGACACAGGCTTGCAGAAATTGGACAAAGGCACATTGGAAACACGTTGCCTGGTCAGATGAGTCGCAATTTCTGCTGCGACATTTAGTGTGAACAGCATGGATCCATCCTGCCTTGTATGAGTTATTCAGGTGGTTTGTGGTGGTGTATTGGTGTGGGGGATATTTATAGAGTTCATATCATGTCAGACTGATTTCTTAAACACAACAATGAGTTCATTGTACTCAAATGGCCTCCACAGTCACCAGGGGCCTCATGTATAATGACGTGCGTAGAATTCACACTGAAACATGGCGTAAGGACAAAACTAGGAATGTGCGTGAGCAATAAAAAATCCAGATGCATAAAACTGCGTAAGCACAGATTTACGCACATTCCCATTATAAATCCCAACGAGCGTGAAATTTTACATACATGAACGAGCCCACAGCCACCCCCCCGACCCGCCCATAATTATGTATATTTGCATATGTAAATCTGTATAAATACCCGCTTTGTTCTATGTTTTTCTTAAACAACAGTGGATAAACCACGTGGGAAAAAGAAGTATTTCAGTGAGTGTGAAGTGGAAGTCATGTTAACAGAAATCGAGAAAAGAAAAGTGATATTATTTGGTGGATTAAGTAGTGGCATCAGCAATAAACAAAAGTTGATACAGTGGCACGGCGTGGCGGAGTCAGTTAAAAGTGTTGGTGGCCGAAATTAAAAAGAAGTAGTCGGACATTAAAATCGACGTGAAAAAACGAGCGGCCGCTCACCGTAAGAGTCTTAACAGCACAGGCGGAGGTAACGGAATTCCCGGTCTCACACCCTTTGAGCCAACTAGTTGCTGCGATGATTGGGGGCACACTTTTATCGGGGGAGGGGGACGCCGATGTCAGTGTGGCTGAGTTTTTCTCGTACCATACTTGTTTGAATTACTTGCATGTTTATTAATAACATGTAGGGCGCAGATGCGGTGATACTTTCACTTATTCTGTTTGTTTATTCTTACAAACAATAGTACAAGAGGCGCCCCCAGTGCGGAGGACGACACAGGCGGTGATGGTGCTGCTGTGTCGAGCGCGTCTTTAGCCACTGTCTGCACACATTCCCGTGCCTCAGAAACCGGGGGGGGCGACCATCCGGCCGTGTGCTGACTGAAGCGGTGCTGCAGTCATAAAAAGAAATCGTGAATGCTGTGAGATGTTGAATTAAAACACCTAAATCGGGGGTCTCAAACTCCAGTCCTGGGGGGGCGGAGCCCTACACAGTTTTTGGTTCACCCTCATTCACACCTGATTCAACTCCTTGTGCTAATTACCACACAGCTCTCGAGCTGAATCATTTGTGGTGGAACAGGGAAAGAA
>JAODLC010000113.1:19998845-20017220 GCA_026781145.1 Hippopotamyrus pictus
ACCTTCAAACTGACGACCTTCTGATCACGGCAACCTTCAAACTGACGACCTTCTGATCACGACAACCTTCAAACTGACGACCTTCTGATCACGGCAACCTTCAAACTGACGACCTTCTGATCACGACAACCTTCAAACTGATGACCTTCTGATCACGGCAACCTTCAAACTGACGACCTTCTGATCACAGACATAGAGAGATCACGGCCCACTGAGCCACTCACAAAAAGTCCCAATCTGCTTTGTCTGAAAGTGTCTTCTGAATACAATGTCAATGATTATGAAACACAAATAATCCAACTGAACAAAACTTCTCCCAAAAGATGGGTTAGAAAATATTCCAGACTTCTCAGTTTTTTCAGCCCTTGTCTTTCAGCAATCAATAAGATTTCCAAAGCCATTAACAGACAGGGCACACGTGTTTATTTGCAGCAAAAGTCTTTTTATTTTTCTCAGTTACCTATCCTGTCTGTGAAATGACCTCTCGCAGTCTCATAGTAATTAATTAACTGAGAACCCCTATGAGTGCTAGTATTTAACTCGAGCTGCTGGCTCGCAAAGTCAAACTTTTAATTTTCAGTTGTTATATTTGCCCTAAAAAAACTTGTTAAAGACTAATTCTGCTTCTTTATTATTTGTAGTCTAACAGATAAGTTTCATGGCTGACTTCTTACCTTTAGATGTTTCCTTCATGCTATAATTTACGTAAATAAAAAATCACAGCTGTTTGTTCAATGCAAGCAGCTCAAAATACAAGTTGAAGATGCCAATGAACATGATCCCTTGGGCCATCTTCTGGAATTTTACAGGAAGTCAATTGCATCCTTGTCATTGAGGAACAGGCAAAAAGACCTAAGCTGGAAATGACCATTTTTGCTAAGAGCAGACTGTAGATGCCTGGAATTACACCGGCCTCATCTGTCTCATAGCAACCACCTATTATTCCAATATCAAAGTGATAGGATGCTAATTTACGGGGAACACAAAAAACTGGGTGGAAACCTAAACATAACAGAAAAAAATGCATGATTGAACTGTGTTTTAAGGAATAACTTTTTTAAAGGAAATTTATACACCTTGATTTATCAGACTTATTCCCTAATTTGTTTCATTTTACGACCAGTGGCTTCCCATTTTGGTGTGAATAACAATAATTCTTTCTTTTGAGGATTTTCTGTGGATGAGTTGGCCCTTCCATTCAGCCAGCTATTTTACATAATCGCTTATAATGATGTCGGGTTTCCACGTGTCTGGAGCCAATCCCAGGAGGTTGGGTATGTCCATCACAGACCCAGCCACTCAAGGGAGCAGCGCAGACACAGCAATTCACCTAAATTGCGTAATTTGTACCGTAAAGGGAAAGTGGAGGCTGCAGACGAGCTCCACGGGACCTCTGGGAGAAAATGCAAACACCACATAAATGAAGCCAGGCTGGGACTCGAACCCAAAGACCTGAATGTGCCGGATGCCCCTGCTTCCCACGGTTGGTGACACTGTTTAACCCCAGATAATCGCATGGAGCTTGTACCACGCAACCCTCCAAAGTATCAATATGTTCATTACTGCTCCCCTTTTTCCTTCAGCCGGAAGATGAACTCTCCTCTGACTAATAATCGATAATTTAGTTTTTCTTTTTGTGGAATCCATCAACACTCCATCACAGTTTATAGCCGTGTGGAAGAAAATGTAGCACATATTAAGGTGTGAATTCATCATGTAGTGCTAACATCCTGTTTGCATGGTGCCTTTAAGAACAAAACAACTATGAATGTACACACACACACACACACAGACACATATTCATAGCTGTTTTTTCTCACATGTTGTTTGTAAGAACATAAGAACAAACGAGAGGAGGCCATTCAGCCCATCAAACTCGTTTGGGGAGAACTCAAGTAACAGCTCAGAGTTGTTAAGAACTTATCTAGCACTGATTTAAAGGAACCCAGGGTTTTAGCTTGCGCTACACTAACAGGAAGACTATTCCATACTCTAACTACACGCTGTGTAAAGAAGTGCTTTCTCATTTTAAAATGTTCTCCCGTGACTGACTTGTGACTGTCTCCTCCCTTAGACCCTAATGGATCCTATGCACAAATAGAAAAGTTCTGAGAGCTCATTTACAGAAAGAAAAATGCCTGTGTCTTATCTTGTACCATCATCTTTAGAAAACTTTAAAGGCACATTCATCAATTGTGCTCCGATAACTGAAACACTGAATCTTTCAAACCACTGTCTGCCATTCAGATTGACTCTCCAAAACACAATTGAAAGACAAAGAGTTTCTTTCACATCTGTGTCCTGAAAGGCCCCTCCGATAAATATATTTAATGGACCTGAAATAACAATCTATCACTAGTTCAAATCCCTCCTAATATTCATTTCCACAGGGCAGAGGTCCACCAAACTTAAAGCCAGTGAAAAATGAGTTTGGTCTTAGTAGTGACTTTCCAGTTTACCAATTGAGATGTTACGATGCAGTTTCCATACTTCATCTACAAGCACTCATCTTATGCAGAGTCGCGGCGGTCTGGAGTAGATCCCAGAAGATATGTGCGCAAGGCAGGGAATAACCCAGCATGGGGCACCAACCCAACACAAGGTACACGCACATAAACACCTATGGTCAATTTAGGGACTCCAGTTCACCTCAGCATGTTTTTGGACTGTGGATGGAAACCAGAGGAAAAAAACCCCAAAACATCACAAGGTGAACAGGCCAACCCTCACAAATGGAACCAGAGCAGAGACTCTAACCCTGTCCCCAGAGGGGGGAATCACCAGTGCACACCAACCTGATCAAATTACACCTCCTCCAGGACATCCGAACAATCCAGACAGGTCCAGCTTCTTCTGTCTCTTAAGGGAGTGGTCTTTCGAATGGACGTCATGGTCTTTGCGTGCTCCTTGCCAACAGAACTCCATGAAATAGGTTTGGCGGCAGCGTGAAGTGCTCAGCCGAAAGCGATGGTCAGGGAGCTGGTGGACTGCATAATTATATCAGAAATGCTTTCTGTAGTGCTGTGGATCAAAGAGAGCAGCGATGAGTGGCATCTTTTTATATTACACATTGCAAAAACACTAAGGTCTGTTTTGCTGAAAAAACAGCTCAGTTTCCCTTATGTCTCTTACAGGCACAGTGTACTTACTAGCCCTTGCCATGATCCATGTGAGTGAAAATATATAAATAACATGTATTGAAATATTTTTAAAAGCCTCTCTACCTTTTACTTTGTCATGTATTTGCACAGGAGTAAACATCTGTGTTTTTAAGTAAGTAACCAGAATCAATTCTGCTTCGGTTTGTGGTTTAGCTCTGTTACACGATTATTGATTAAACCTGATTATTTACACAGTTATTGAATAAAAACCCAGGTTTTTGGTTCAGTGGGCAAGGCCTTTGTGCCTGTGATCGGAAGAGTGGCGATTCGAGCTGTTGCCTCCACAGAATCGCATGTCTGTGGCCCCTTGAGCAAGGCCCCTAACCCCCAGTATCTCTATTCAATTCTAATCATGAAATCAAACAATTAGAAGTTTTTGGGAGTTTTTGGTTCCTCTCCTCTGTTGTCATTTGGCTTTCTTTATATAAGTTCTTTCCATCCTTTTTCACATTCTGTATTACTCTCTCTAATGATGTTTAATGTATCACAACACATCCATCTAAAAAACTTTGGGATGACTCAGTTATGAAAGGTGCTATATAAAAATCAATTGAATTGAATTGAAGAGAAGAGAAGAGAAGAGAAGAGAAGAGAAGAGAAGAGAAGAGAAGAGGTTGGGGAATTTGAGGTCCCCCTGTTGGTCAAAGGATCTTCTGTAAAGGATCTGGGTTTACAAAGTACAGAAGCTGTGGCATGCTTCTTTGAACAGGAATAATAATTCACATTCCAGGTACAGGCAATGAATTACTGAACACCTGTACACATTACCTATCACTGGCATAATTTGAGTCAGTCTTGAAAATCATTAAATTTTTACTCACACCACAGCTACAGGGACAAATGGCGGTGCAGCAAGCGGGCAGTTCATCTCCATGATCTAGTTGGGGGAGGGCAGGGGGGGTGACAGTTTTAAAAGTAAAGGCTCAGATGCAGGCAGCCGCAGGTCTTTGCAATAACCCCCTGCCCAGAGAATAAAGTGACACGACAGCATAGATTGCATCTGAGCCATTACGGTAAAAGATGGTCAGGTCTGAACTGCTTTTTTGCAGTTTGCAAATCTTACCTGCCACAGTCAGCTGAACAACAGATGTGCATCCATCCATCCATCCATCCATCCATCCATCCATCTATCTATCTATCTATCTATCTATCTATCTATCTATCTATCTATCTATCTATCTATCTATCTATCTAATCTACTGCTTATGACAATATAATCTGGAACAGCTCTTAGTAAACACAAATGGACCTTAATTAGTTGACCTCATTTACTAGGAGTTAGAGCCTTTAAAACCTATGCACATATATAAGGATATATTTTATGGTGGGCGCACAAAATTACTCTATTTTTATCCTTTATGACATTATGGGCCAGTGGGAATCCCCTGCCCGCCAGCAGGAGGCAGTCACCGCCACAAAAGCAGACTAACTGTGGTTTTCTCACACTCGACCAAAGGCAGGCTGGGGGCTGTTAATTGCCCTGACTGTCAGCTTAAAGCCTGAGTTGGGAGAAAGGAAGCATGCCGCTTGTTTAGGGGAAGAGGAACTGGTGACCATCGCCCATCCATCAGCACACACCCCCCTTCCCCCCAACCAGGGGTATTTACCTGTACCCTCAGCTCTAATGGCTCCCTGCCCAACACACATTTTTGGTTTTATATAATTGTGTACCTGTTACAACAAATAGGATGGGGGTATTTGGGGGGGGGGATGCCAGTCCATCACTAGGCACACACACACACACACTATGGGCAGTCTATAACTAAGCTAGGTCTTTATGAAGAAATTGGTTTTCTGTGTTACTGATACGGTTAAAGAAGGCAAGCTATTGTACGGATGTGTCCCAAGCACAAAAACCGATTCAATTACCAGGCTGCTGATGGGATTATGGGCCATTATTTTACAACATTTTCTTTAGATGGGCCAGACAGAATTTCATCATGACAGAATAAAGTTACTGATGGAAAATTAAGTTAAGTCTGTAACCCATTTCATTTGTTTTAGAGATAATCAGAAAAAAATCATTCAGTTTTTAAGACAAAGGAAACCACAGAACACAGAGATAATAGTAGGAGTAGCATAATCACATAAAAGCTGTGCTTGTCAAAGAATCCAGCTTTTCTGGCATTTTTCAATTATTAGATATAGGCATGTATAAATTTTAAGTGATAGAACAGCTGTCTTGCTGAATTGTTGCTGTTGAACTGTGTAGCCAAAGGACACAAGAGGAATTAAACTTCATGAGATCTATTTGGTGAATTCTCTCCTGCCCCTTCACCACCTTAGCTACTGTGTGGTCAGTGTACATGTGCAGAATAGCTCCTGTCACATCATCCAGGTGGGGGCTATACAATGGTGGTGGTTGAAGTGGCTTCCCACTGGTTCTGTAAAGTGCTAAATAAATGTCAAATTCATTCATTCATTCATTCATTCATATGTCAGTTTTAACATATGCTGCATTTAATATACGTTGATTATGTAAAAAACGAAAGTGAAAAAGGAGTTAATCTTCCCTAATGCTTGCTTTGGTTATTGGTAATTCCAGGGCATAGTGTACAAAAGGTAAAACAAGTAACCAAACATTCAATAAAATACCCTCTGAGATTCAATAAATTACCCAGTAAGGTTCAGTAAAATCTTTTGTACTGGAACTGAATGTTTGAGAAAAGGCTCAGTGGTTGATCTTAACTTTGGTGGATTGAGGGTAACTTCCTTGCTTCTTGAGAGCAAAGTATTATCAGGCATTTCTGACAGAGAGCTCTGTTCCAGGTCTGGGATCAGTGTAAGAGCCAGGTGAATGAATAATGCATTATTGAGATTTAATAAACATAAAATAGAAAAAAGAAAAATACAGCTGCTTCAGTGTAATATAATAGGCATCTTGAAATCAAGATGAAATGATTCACCTCTTAATGCTGGACAGCCATTGTCCTGCTCTATTCATACTTTGATTATGCCTGTTAGAATCCGAATGGCAAGGAGGATGGACTCTTCATCGTAGAATCAATTACCCAAACGATAATGACTCATGGAGATTGGACACGAGGTCCAAACAGCCCCACTGTTTGGGGGGTTTGGTATGTTCATGTGAATGAGGTCCCCATGTACTGTAGTAATCATCCTCTGTAATCATACAAAGTGGACACCATCAAATTAGCATTGTGAATTCACTCATTTCTCAGGAACATTCAGTAAGATCCTCAGTGAGTCCCCGTAAAGTTTCAGTGAAGTTTTCAGCGAATTTGACGTCTCGCCGCTTTTCCTGAACACACCGAGAAGGCTGTGATTTTAATTGGTTCGATATTTTGAAAATTTCAGTTTCTTGATAAATGGTTCAGAGGAACACAACGAACAGGAAGCTACCATTCGTTGCTGGTTATTTGTTCGTTATTTTAGTGTCTCTCCATGGATCATTAAAGGCTCTCGGGAAGCAGAAAGAGCAGCAGATGTCTCTCTGGTGTTTTTTTCCCCATCGAAGCTGCTAAATGTGATTAATGCTTTAAATGGTTGGAAGGGAGACAGCCGACTGAATAGACAAATATTCGGTCTGTTTTTTTTTTTATGGACAGCATATCACTCGGCTTTTGACAGACACAGGGGACTCGGGCTTCTGCCCGGGGACCGCCTCTGAAGTGCATAAGTACAGATCCTCGCTGTTGGCCATAACGAGCTCCCCTGCAGCTAATACAGCTCCGATTCTTTGGTTTTTAGCACTTACTTCCAGCCTTGATAAGCAGCACTGCAGAGGCCGCAGATAATTGACCATCTTTTCGCTCTTCTGCCAGAGATGCTGGACTTGCCACCTGACAAATCAGAAGTATGCATGTTCAATCAGGACAAGCAGAGTGGCTTATCTTACATTGTGAAAAGGTATCGCTTTTGGTCACAAATACCACTTTTTATTACCTACACTAAAGCGCCTGATTTATAGCATGTCGTTAAGTGCCTTAAGTAAGTCTTTTTCCATTGTTTTTTTGGATGTTGTGACATTGAGCTTCGTTCCATGCAATCTGTCTTTTTTCGATGCTGATTTTTTCACCAGATGTTTATTTAGAGATGGAAGATTTGACCCAGGTTGGTTCATAAAGTTTCCATACACCTTTGCTCATAGTATTTTGTGGTTTTGAGATGAAACCACACACACAGAGGTCATCCTACACTGGTCAATTGGCAGAATATTATACACAGAACCAAATTATAATATAATACTGGGGGACACCCCCCCCAATATTCAGATGTGCTCACAATGTCCCTCCCAGTATATATTATAATTACAGCCTATGTCCCCCCCAATGCTGATTCCATGGCTATGGTCTTGCACAGAACCAATATCTTATGTAACATTAGAAAGAAGGATAATGGTTAATGTATTAGATCCAATATTACATTCCATAGCATTTATAATTTGTAATTATCATATCAAAATATCCAAGTGGGAAACCATTTGGAATTGTGTTGTTCTAGATTATTTATATTGAGTTAAAATTTTAAACCCTCCTTTTAGCTGCGAAGATGAGGAATAGAAGAAGATTACTGTGATTACAAATAATTACACATTACATTGTTTGATTCCGTTGTGATGTGTGTGATTTACAAAGGGGGTGTGTATTGCTGTATTGCAGCAAATCCTTCTTACCCATGTTAAATATAACCCTCCTGGTGTTAGTCAAGATCCCGGAGCATAGAACTATAAACAATCTTAGAGTGCCCAAGTTGGTCTTCAGAGCTGGTCCACCGCTTGAAATCTGCCACGTCAATGAAATTTGGCAGCAAGTGGCTCTTATCTGAATGCCAATGTGAACAGCTCTACAGGGGTGCAGTTTGTCACCCTTGTGCACATTTGTATGGGTCAGAGGAACCGATAAGACAAACTGTTTAGCCATTCAATTACCTCTCAAGCTGATGTTGAGGGTATTACACAATGAGAATATTACTAAAGAGGAGTTGCTATAAATTTCTGTGATACTGGCTCAGTCAATCAGCAGCACTCTGACTCACCCATGCCTGGTCACTTTACAGACTTTTTACTCTGCAGGAAACCTAGAGCTGTTTAAAGGACATCTCTCAGTACTACATCCAGCGATTTAAAAACCCATATAATAAAACCTAAATGCATAACTTTTGTATTACCATATAGGTAAAAGATTGCATAACCATATATTTCATGTCATGTCTAAATATATTTCATATTACCTCATCCAAAGGGAAAAGACATATCCTTTATCTGGTCCTATTTTTGGTGACACAAGCCTTCATAAAAAGACACGGATCATGCGGCAAAGGAGCACAGAAGCATTCCATTAGCGAAAAAAAAAAAGAAAACTCCTTCAGAAGTGCAGGTATAAGCACTATGGGTCCATTAATCAAAAGGCTGATCAATACCGTGGTTCTAAGTGTGTGCATCCATGACGGGAGCAAGCAAGCATCTCGAATGCTCGCCATGGCAGGAAGTGACCGATCGTGCGTGAAGCTCTCGGCATTCGCTCTCAGCCACTTGGTCCAGCGTGTCTGCGCACGATGACTCAGTCCCGGTTGTAGGAGAATGGCATGGATCGCATGGGTAGGATGTTCTGCACTGAGTCCCCACTGGAGTTACAATTAGAAATTGATGCCGAAGGTGTGTCAGCTTCTTGCATTGATTTGACATTAGAAGCAACAAATATAGGTAGTCATAAAATTGATGCTTGTTGCAGGGCTACACAGTTACTCAGTAGGGGGTGCTGTAGAGTCAGAAGTTTAAATCCTGCCCCTGGCTCTGTGTGTGTGTGTGTGTGTGTGGGTTTCATGCCACAATCCGAAGTGTGTTTAGCCAAATTAGCATCTTTATGCCGTTTCTGTGTCATGAGATGAATTGGCATCCTTTCCAGGGTGTTCCCCAGTGCTGCTTGGTTAGCACAATTAGCTTCTTAGTTAGCCTCCAGGGACTATGTACTGCATCAACAACATGGAAGATGGAGGCTTATTGCATCAACAGTATGATTTATGACAAAAATGATAGCTTTGGATCTGATCCTTTTTTTTGCAAAGGACAATTTTTAAAAAATATTCAAAATTCAAAGAGAGGATCGCTCACATAAAAATGGCAAATGACAGCAGTACTGCGTCTGTACAATATGCATTCACTGTATATTCTCTAATCTAGTATTTATTGAAGCACATTTGAATATAAACAGTGGCAAATGGATTTTGGGATTAGGCCCAGACCAGCATTGTTGTTAAGCTAATTGGGTCGGGTTGATGATGATGATGTAAAAGACATAGTAATGGAAGATCGCCTGGCCCACGTGCCATCATTCACCCCCAGCTGGCTCACAATACTTATTATAGCTATCATGAAAAGCTAGGCACTTTAGGAGTAATCGCAAGCCCTGGCTCTCATAGCCTCTGGTTCACCATCTCTTTTCACAATTGCCGCCTACTTTGCACCCCCGTGAAACGTTGCAATTACTGTCTCTCTATGGAAAGGCTGCACGTGTATCGCAAAGCCATCTGGCGTGTCGCAGAACACCCCGACCGGCTGACAACTCTATGTATAGCAACAGCTATTTACCAAGAGCTCTATTCCTCTGATGGAAAACATACATCCAACGGAACCTACGAACCTAGACCGAAGATGTGCCTTCACATCTCGCAGGTATGTTTAGGAATTCCAGTTCGGTGATTTGTTTGAGTTTAGGGAACCAGGGCAACAACAAAATATATATTTGAGAAAAACATGCAATTTTACAGAGATGGACTAGATACAACTGAACTGACCGCACAGTAATAACTAAAAACATCTGAAACATCCCACTTTTTAGAAGTTCACTGTTCAACAGAATTAGTTACGGACTTGAGGTATATGTTCTAGAGCACTTAAAGTAAAAGGTATTAGAAGTAAAAAGTGAAAGACAAAATAATCTAGGAAATAGCCCAGCTGCAATACCATGAATTACACTGAGTGATGTTTTATAAAATTGTATGTTTGAGAGCTTTTTATGTAAGTATCAGGAGTAACTGGGACTGTGTGGTAAATCATGTTCATGGTGAAGTGTGCCTGTTCTTATCTTCAGTAGCATAGTGGTTCTGCTACTGAGTGCATTTTGATACTTCACCTTGAGGTGAGCGACATGATAAAGACCCCCCCCCCCCCCCCCCATCCAGAGCTGCTGCATGCGTGCGTATCAGGAGCGATACTGAGATTTTTTTAGGGGGCGGGGGTGGGGCGTAAGAGGGACCAACTTTTTTGTTAGCCAATGATATGTTTTGAATCGGTGAGTGACAGGGGAGGCAGTATTCCTGGAGCCAATCAGCTTTCACATTGAGCTACTTCCCCTGTGGCCCCGCCCCTTTTTTTGCCCCCTATACATATTAATCCTGTCAGTGTGGAAGTCACTGACATAATGAAACGCTCCATCCTGTAGCCCATAATGGTGTGGCCAACACACTGCCCGAGCCCCCAATGTCCATGACACTCACCATGCAAACAGACACCATGTCCCAAGATTGTGGGATTCACTGGGCTGTGGTTTCAGAAGCTGCCAGCTACACCCTCAGCACATCACAACACAATGTTAGCTTTTACCTTTCTAGGATATAAGCTTGGGTTAATACTGCAAGACACTTTATTTTTTGACTTTGGCTTCCATTCAAATCAATCATATCCTCTTTGCAGTTACCTTAGAATTAGAAAACAATGACTGAATAAAAGTCAGCAAAAGACTTTATTATAAGCTCCTCTAGTTCAACAAGTATGACCCAAAGGTTGTGGGTTCAAATCCTAGAGAGCATGCATACACTTTAACTCTTACCTCTACTATAAGTCACTTTGGATAAAAGTGCCAGGTGAAATGTAAATAACATCTTACAATCCAGTCATGGTGAGCTGGTTTCCTTGCCTCAGGCTGGGCCAGTTATTAATTAGGATGGAAACTTAATTCACCTAAATCCAGTACTGTTCCATAATCACACTTCCTGCTCGGAATAATGTATACTAAGCAAGTTCCTTATTAATTTAAATCAAAAATTTCATTTTTAATGTTTGCTCTTTAAAAACACAGGCAAGCAAGCAACTGGTGAAAACACAAACAGGTTCATAAATGAGCACAGGAAACCTCTGTAGCAGTGAGACCACAAGAAGCCCTGAAAACATTAAAGCATTAACATGTTATGGTAGCGTCTTTGGTCAAATTAACACAAAGGAAAATAGTCAGAGAAATTCTAAAATTAACACTGTCTATAACTGGGCTATTATATTTTTGACTTGCTGCCTTCGGAAATGACATATTCGTGGTTGGCTTGATCAATGCATAATTTAAGTGCTCTCTAGTTCCTATAAAATAGGAGTGCAATATTAACAATTAATTCTCGCTGTCATGGACTGCGTGTCTTGTGCATTATGGGGTCTAAGCAGTTTTGTAATGCCAGGAGCCAATACTTGGCATCTGTGTACTTCTTAATATCCCCAGTCCGTGGCAACTCCTCACTACATGTTGATAAAAACATTTAATGGAGAGTGTTTCAGGCAAATTTACACATTGTCTTTCTTGGGGTCAGTATATTTCACTTCTATAGTGTTCAAAAATAGTTCTGTTTCCTTCTTTTACCTGTGAGATGATGGTCTTGTGCTTATCTTTCTGTCACAGGATCGTGGCATAAGTTCAGTAGGCAATCAAAATGGAAATCAAATCCCCTACAGATTAAACAAATAAATAGTTAAAAAGAACAAATAAAAATACTGCAGTGGAATCTCAGACAGAAGTTTGATCGTCTTATGCATTGTTTGCGATATTTACTGCACAAAGAATCAAAGCATAACATTCATTTCAGTTTGATAAGTAATAAATCGAACATTTCCATCTTCAGCTCAGGCTGCCGCGTTTGTGTCGCAGCCATCTAGACAACAATCTTTTCCTAGCACCAAGGACCCTTAAGCTACATTATTTAACATTAATGTGATACCACCATACTGAACATATCAACATACGAAAAATAAAATGGGATGCATTGTCATTAAAATAAGAAAACAATACTATTTGTACAGAGTACTGTATACATTTTACTCTCCATAAACTCAGTACAACTCACATCACCTGATAATATCAGAGGATGATATACTTCAGAAAATATTTTCCAAGTTGCATGTAACAAGATTTCTTTGGATGCACGAAGCAACTGAGTTTGGGTGCAATTCTCTGTTAAACCCATTGTGACATATTCTTCCAGTAAACAAGCCTTTTGAAATTAAACATCAAGGGCATCAATTCTTACGCGTTAAACTGAACAATTTAAGGAGCTTGGCTCTTTTTCATACATCTATTATAAGATTCAGAAAAGCTGACTGAAACAGTTAGCCAAGAATCTGACAGGCTCTCTACAGTGTCTGCACTTCTGAAGGTCAGAATCCACATCACCAGCATCTGGTTTGAGGTCACTATAGTGTATCAGGGACCAGCCTGGTTAACCCCTCATAGGGACAACTCAACAGCCACCATCTCTGTAGACTTGGTTATCTTTTAGCGTAGCTTAACATTACAACATCATGGCCTCCAGATGGTCTCTGTGTTGCCTGACTTCAGCAAATTTTTGCAGAAAAAACTAATACTGAACATGTACAAATTCCTTCCATAATGTATAAAAACAACCACGAGTAACGCAAATAAACGGCACTTACTTACAGCCCTTTAAAATAAGATATGTCACTCTATTTACAATGAAATGGTAATAATATTGTACTAACAACAAGACCACCATTCTGACCAAATAATCCTTCTGGAAAAGCAACAATATCAGTGAAGACATTTTTTCTTTTTAAAGATCAAAATTACAAAAAGGCAATATTGTGACACTTCAAAATGCTTGATACATTTCCAATATATGAAGTTTTTTTTTAATGAAATATTCTCCTCAGTCTGTGACAGTTTGTGCTGATATATGGGGTTGTTGTTAAATTATTAACTCCATTATACTTGGGTTGTGTTTAAACCTTATCAAGTGCTTTAAGTGGTCACCTTCGGGAAAGATACTGAGCCGTAGTGAGACGCAAACAGTGAGCACACAAGACCTCCACCTCTGGCATTTACACTGCTTTTTCAACCACAGCAAGCAACAATAGCTGGGAACATTTTCAGGTAACAGACAAATATGTTTAAACTATGAATAGGAGGTTAGGTCCGCTAAAAGAAAAGAATATTTTGTAAATGACAAGCAACAGATGGCTGTTTAACTGTTGATGTAATACAGGTTTTGGATCATTTGCAGTTTTACTTGAAATATATCCAGGTGGACCTGGAGGACATCATCTGGACCTTCTGGATATGCTGAAAATCACTGGATGAGGAATTCTCGCAAGAAATCAATGATACATTGTATGGCCAAATGAATGTGGGGACCAGTTTGTCCAGCTATTAATATGAAGTTGGTTTGTATTTTGTTGCAATTTTAGCCTGTACTCTTCTGGGAGGGATTTTCTCTAGATGCTGGAACATTGCTGCTGGCATGTGCTGCCGTTCAGGTTGGGAATTGATGCTGGGTGATCAGGTTCCATTCTGTGAGCTTGGGTGGTCGACCATTTCACACCTGAACTTGCTCGCAGATGTCCTAACATCTAACATCTCAATCACTTCATTTTACCAGGGCAGTTCTAACTGGCAGACTGACTTGTTTGGAACGATGGTGTCCTATGATGGTACCAAGTTGAAAGTCATTAACCTCTTCTGTAAAACCTCCCATTGGCTGTGTGCTTAATTATACACCCGTGTCAA
The DNA here is from genome assembly GCA_026781145.1 of Hippopotamyrus pictus. Classification (NCBI taxonomy): domain Eukaryota; kingdom Metazoa; phylum Chordata; class Actinopteri; order Osteoglossiformes; family Mormyridae; genus Hippopotamyrus; species Hippopotamyrus pictus. Next base: position 20,012,749 of record JAODLC010000113.1, read on the forward strand.
CAGTGGGTGTGGTTTGATCAGCTAATTCCTCTAATTCAGTGTTTCCCAACCCAGTCCTCGGGGAACCCCGGACGGTCCACGTTTTTGCTCCCTCCCAGCTTGCAGCCAGTCAGGAACTCCGTAATACCTGGTACAGGTGTGCTGAGAGCTGAGAGGATTCTCGGGGTTCCCCGAGGACTGGGTTGGGAAACACTGCTCTAATTAATAGGAGTATCCACATACTTTTGACCATTTCTTAATCTTTCCCATTAATATTTAATAATTTAGGCATTGTCTGCTATAATTTAAACTTCATGATTGTACTTAAAAAATAAAGCTTTTCAAATGAGTAAAAGCACTGCTACAAACATAATTTCAAGCTACTACCACTCTCTGTTTCTTAATTGGCCTTGAAAAGTTTTCTGTTCGTCACGCAAACCCGTCCGCATCCATTCAATGGGAAAAATTCGCCACCTCAACCGGCCGAGGGGATCCGGCATCAGGCGATACTAAACATGGCGCTGGCACTGTCGCATTTGCCTGTGAAGTTGACCTTCCGGCTGCCGACGCCGTAGCAGGCGATATCCTCGTGCTCAGTGCCGTCGTGCTCGGGGCTCTCGTGGGAGGAGTCCTTCATGACGCTGTAGTAGACGGGCACGTTGTACTTGGTCACCTTCTCCGCTCGCTGCCGCTTGCATTCGCAGAGTCGCCGGAAGGCGCTGCGGAACTTCTGTGACATGAGGTTGTAGATGATGGGGTTGATGGCGCTGTTAGCGTAGATGCTCATGCGGGAGAAGAGCAGGAACCAGGTGTTGAGGTAAGGAGGGTCCATAAGGGAGTTGACCACCACCAACGTGCGGTAAGGCATCCACAGCAGGGCGAAAAGGACCACCACGACCGCCAACATTTTGGTCACCTAAAGTGCGGTAGACAAAGCACGATAAAAACGACAAGAAAGCCTTCAAAGCCGATATGACATGGTAGTAATATTAGATTCAAGGTTCCTTTATCACGTACATAGTTATAGAAGTACAACATGTAGTGAAATGTACTATGCATAAATATAGAAAACATAAAAGGTCTAGATGGTATACAATGTGTACAGTATATGTTTAAGTTGTATTAATAACTTAATAAGGAGGTTTTATAAAGAAAAGCATGTTAATTAGCTCTGAAGCAAAGAACTAGGTCTGAAAATCATTCATTAAACTGGATAAATTATGTGATTCATGGCAATTTCATGGCAATGGTGATTTGTTTTCAGGCAAACAATCACCCTTTAAATTGGTATGTAGCAAATGGGGATTTTGGTTGCATATTGTACAGTTGAAAGTTGGTTTAAAATCTGGTTAACAATCAGCATGTGTTCAGCTTCTGCTAGTCACCCATGCACCCATCCTTCGACCGGTTATTCTGCATGGAATCCTGTGACTTTTGCTAAGTATGGCTGACCTGTAGAATTTATTTATTTATTTTTTTAATGGAGCGCTCCCTCTCGATTAATTTTCACAATCTGGAGAGGGGTCCTCTTCACGCCGTGATTTTCCTCAACTGTGGGGGGCGGCGCGGATCATCGGTTGTAAAGAATCGGCACTTGGAATACCAAAGGGGGGCACTTTCATTTGTTTAGGAAAAAGGGATAGGTGCTCAGGCATCCCCAATCCCCCCCCAGGTCCCCACACATGACCGTCAATGTAAGATGTCTATTACCTGTAATTTATCAGACCGATATCTCTTTTCCATGAAATATTAAAACAAAACTAAATTTCCAAAACAGGTAAAATAAAAACAATATTAAAGTACTGCTGTGTAAAACATCTGGCTGATAAATATATCACTGAACATCACTGTAAAATCATGCCGTTTGACAGTGCTGTCCAGTATCATACCTCAAAGCTATTACTCATATAAATAGCCATGATAAAATCCAAACTCCCTTTCATGGGCATGTGACTTTCGCTCCAACATAGCCTGCATAGTAATCTGCATTTTGATTACGTTATGCTCCACTGGATGATAGATTTGTGCCAACAGTTACAGAACCAATACATTTGATATAGGCCTGAGTGACAGCTCACCCAGCGAAGACAACTAATCTTGTTTAACTGTTTAACTGTTGTTTACCTGCCAGAATATTTATACTTTAGTCAGCTCCAGTCTTATTTCATACTAAGACCAGGATGTCTTTTACATGTCATACAAAAAAGATGGCTTGTATATTTGGATTTTGCATAAGCCAAATTTAATTCATATATGAGTAAGGGTATATCTTAAGGGTAATTTCAGCTGAACCCAGCAAACGTTGTACATTGCTTTCATATAGATTTTTAGACAATGGGATTGATCTCCATTACACGCAGTTCTAGACCCTATTTGGGGGGTGTCAGTCCCTCTTATTTTGCATCTCTTCTATAACCATTTAGCAATTTGTCCCTCATTTTCTTGTGCATTTTCTCTGCAAATGTTACTGCGGAGGACCCCCCCTCTCCCCATCCCACACCCCCGCCAAGGGTCCAATCCAACAATTGTCCCTGATCTGCATTATTTACCAGATCAACTGGTACACCCATTGCTAAAGAAGATTTATTTTTCCCAATCCAATACATCTACAGCTAAATATTCAACCGGACTGCAATGGAATTTCCCATGGGTGCTACAGAAGCACATAAATTGATTCTTATACATTAGCTTGACATTTATGGGCTTTCTATTTCATGGAATACGGGTCTAAACGGCCAATTAAAAATCTCTAAGTCTTCACTACTATTTACAAGTACGCGTTGTAATTTAGCAGAATTAAAATAATAATAATAACTTCCAAGATAATTAATTATAAGCAAAGACTACGCGCAATACATTAGTATATACACTTCTGGATACATTGGAAACATTTATCCCGATATAAGGAATTCTGTCCATTGTAAAGAAAAAAAATTCTTTATGAAATATGACCAGTTTTAAAAATAATATTTAACATTTATTCTAGAAATGATATTATTCTAAATAAATGATCTCTTTATTAAGCTACAATGGTTATTAATTGGATGGCTTATCCATTAATTCGTAAGTAATTAAGATAATGATAAAAACAAACTTAAAAATACCTGTTTCCTGGATGCGATGGCTCCCTTATTGGATTTGCATGACACTTTAACCGTGCTCGCTCGTCCCTGATGGACCGAATCGTTCCCGACTCTTTCTGCCGGGGTGACCGGGATCGGGTTGGAGAACAATATCCGGGCGATAAGACCGTACAGCACGGTGGCCACGATCAGAGGTATGACATAAAACAACGTGAAGTCCAAGAAGTAGATTGGCATGTAGAGGTTTCTGGAGACGCGGTAACCGCACCTTACCACCACCCCATCGGCGTACGCGGTCTCGTTGGTGTCCACCAAAAAGAACCACATGATGCAGTAAAGCGAGGTGAAGATCCAGACGCACGCTATGATCTTTTTTGCCCGTGATACGGTGCAGATGAATTGCGCTTTGATTGAGTGGCAAATTGCAATGTACCGTTCAACTGTAAAAGCCGTGATAGAGCAAGAGGACACGTTGATGCCCAGGTATTGCAGGTATGTGATGCAGAGGCATCCGGCGTAGCCGTAAACCCAGGAGGCGACAACTTCGGAGATGTTGGGGAGACCTGCAGCTAGAAGCACTATGAGATCTGCTATAGCCAGGCTAACGAGGTAGCAGTTCGTCGGGGTCATCATGTGCTTGGTGCGAAGTACTACCAGCACCACCATTATATTTCCAGCAATTCCCACTCCGCATATAACTAACGCTAAGAGGATTGTGGTAACCTGAACTTCCACGGGGTTTTGTGGCATCTTTATGAGCGCTTCGCTTTTCGTTAGGTTGATATGGGTCTCCTTCCCGAGAAGCTTCGTTAGGTTCTCCATCGTGTGCGTCTTGCTACTGCGTGGATTTTCGGAGGTCTTGAAAGGCGGTTATTAGCGTCCGTACGAGTTGTCATAAATCCTGGAAATATGATAAGGAGAAAATTAACTACTCCTTTTGGGAAAAGTTAATACTGCATTTGGTACGGAGTGCTGTGCGATTTTTAAGTTCTAAATATTTGCGTAATGAGAGACATAGATCTATCACCACTGCTGACTGAAGTTTATCGATAGCTTAAAAAATTAACCGATACATAGGAAGAGAGATACGAACCGGGATGAGATGATCTAACGCTCACCGTGATTCCATGATTGATGTAAGTCCCTTGGGGTCCATGGTTGTGTCCAGCTGGTGGGGAAACTGTTGAGATTATATGTTGATTATTTTCAACTGGGCTGAATGCCAAAGGGTGGAGCTGGCACATAGCCACTAAACATTTTTGGGGGTGATGCAGGGAGAGTCGTGCTCTTCCTACCCAGCTTCAGACCAGTTAGATGCTGCATATGATGGACTGTCTCACTCCCTCCTTCTGCCTCTCTCTCACACACACCTTCTCTTTCTCACCCTCCCTCTACCGCCCATCTCTTATC
>JAODLC010000113.1:20017320-20043887 GCA_026781145.1 Hippopotamyrus pictus
ACGTTTGACTGGCGCCAAGCACAAATATGTGTGATCACAACACGTCCTGAACTTGTATCTCTCACTGATGAATATCTGACCTTGTAAGACCTAAAGGTGCTTTAATGTTCCTTTTCTCTGCAGCATAAGAGTCCCGCCCACTTACCAGACCATCACATAAATAATAAAACGCACAGTTTTATAAAATTATAAAATTTTAAAAACCGATCAGCTGCCTAATTCGTATACCACGTTACCCCTTCCTTGAACTACTGGTAGGATGATCTCACCGCCTTATCTGAAAGTAGCTGTTCATTGACGTGGTGCAGATTTGCACATGATATCAAACACGTGCTTTTAGTCCATGGGCTCCACCACAAAGCACTTCCGTCTGCCCTCTTTCGCTGGATGTTTCTCTGCGTCACCTAGATGATGCCTTGGGTCTCGAGAAGCAGTAGGAAAAGAAGAGAAGGAAGTGCTGATCTCGCAAAGGACTGGGCTTTGATGGTTTTATGTTCATGACCCACAATGGAGAGCAAAGAGAATGAACTGTGTTTGAATCCGGCATGTAGGCACGTAATAAAATTGTAAATTTGTGCCCTACAAAAAATCATCGCGGGGAATCTATCAGTAGCTTTGGCAGACGCCCACCCCTCCCCCTCCCCAAATTTCATTTCTGGCTATGGTTTGATTCGATGGCTGCAGGGTGGCATGCAAGATAGTCTCTCCTCCACAACCAGAAAAAGACAAAAGAACATGTGTTGCTTTTAGTACCTCTCCTGTCCTTTCATATACGCACTGCACTATATATATATATATATATATATATATATATATATATATATATATATGTCCTGGCAGAGTTGGGTCCTCTAGAATCTTATGTACCAGACTGTATCAGACTCTTGTAGATGTATGTCTTGCTTGTATATCTTTGGCATGTAGTGCCCTTTCATTCTTATTGAAACTTGCACATATTTCCTTTCCACTAGAGCACAAAGCTTACACCTCATCCCAGGAACTTTCTTAATGCTCTAGAATTTTGCAGTTCATGTAACAGCTGGAATCAGTTCTCCACTAACAGCATTGTCTGTTCTCATTGTATGTTTTCCGCTGGAGGTTTGATCTTAATCTAAAACCAAGAGAAGTTTCCCAAACCTCCAGGGATGGGGGTTTGAAATCTGCCTCCACTGCATGTGAAGTTTGCATTTTCTTTCCATGTCACTCCAAAAACATACAATAATGCAAATTGGTATCTCTAAATTGACCCCCCTCCCTGTTCCCTGGATAAGTTACGTGTTTGTAAGATAGACGCATGGTGTTGCAGTAGGAAATGTATTCTAGTCAAATTTCAGCGTTGGCAAATTGGCATATACTGTACTAGTTATCCCCCTTCACACATAATTGGTCACAGTACTATAATAATGGCAATAACAAAGAAACAAATAAATTAAATGCATGAACGAAAATAAAAGTGAAGTGGAGGTAAGGAGCATGTGCTGATTACTGCTACCCACCATAAGACAGACCACCTCAGGGATGTGCTGGGCAACACCTCAGCATCACACTCGTCCAGACGGAACAGTGTGAGTTTTTTCCAGCAGCTGGAGTGTCAGTCCTGCCACCACTCTGTCACTTCCTGTAAGTTGGAGGACCTGCTTGCAGGGCTGGATGGAGATTAACCTCATACCCAGGACAAAACAGTTGCAGCTTAAAGGCCTCGGTCAAGGACCCAGTGGAGTAGAAGCACTCCAGGTATTTATGGGATTCAAACCAATAACCTTCCAACTGCTGGCACAGATCCATAGCCTCAGGGCCACCACACCAGCCTTTGTAAATTGCTTTATAGGTCAGAGTACCTGCAGTGCTGAACTGGAGGCTCTTCTGCTCATCATTTTATAGCGTGTCTGTGGGAACCTTTTTTTCTGAGCTATGTATATATTTGATCACTTGTAAATAATAGAAAAATGGATGGATGGATGATGGATGGATGGAAAAAAAGGCATGGTGGAGTCAATATTCTGTTTTATTGTTGTTCGTGTGAGGATTGACATATTAAGACATGTAGCCAAAGATCATTAGCTAAGCAGTATGACTTTTTTCAAAATTAAGTGCAGCTTATGTCCCTTTTGATATTTTCTCTTGTCATTAATAAATTAAATGAAATGAACCAAATTTGAGTTCATTTACTCTTCCTGTATCGCTTCTTGCTGAGGTAATTATTTGTTGTGATATGGAAGATTATAGGATGAAACGTGTGGTGCAGAGGATTACAGGACACACACCTAGACACATGTGGATGCACACACACATATACAGTACACACACACACACACATACACACACACACACACACACACACACAGAGACAGACACACACAAAGACATACACAAACATGGACACACACACAGACACACACAGACAGACAGACACACACACATACAGACAGACACACACACATACAGACACACACACACACACGGACACACACACCGCTGGGTAAACTAATGGAAATGTATCATTTGCAAGATATTTCTGTCACAGATATGACTCTGCTCACTGTTTTAGCCATTAAGCTGGACCTGAATAGGGTAGTGAAAGTGGAACACAGTGAAAGCTGCATTTCATTTGTAAGCTAAATGCAAACTGTAAGGCCCCAAAATCCTCTCTCTGATTTAAAAGGCAGCCTCGCAAGCCTGGCAAGAAGAAAAAACACGGAAGACTGAGTAACTGCTTTCAGAGAAAATGACTGACCTGAATTTTTCTGATATTGCCAGAATATTCTCTGAAATGGAAACACTCAGTTGTAAATGCTTAAGCAGAGTTCCCAGAACGACTGTGACAGAGAGAGAATGCTTGATGTGTTTTTCTGTTGTGTTTTATTTAATTTTATGGTCCTTTGAAGGCCTTGCAGTAAAACATGCTACTTGCAAAAGTCTTAAGCAGTTAGGGTAGTAAGTGTATAAGTGTATATTTGGTAAATAAAGAAAAAACACAATTAAATATTACAGCATATGAAAATTCCTTGTTTCATGCAAAAAAGTAACATATCATGTTGGATGGCTAGACGAACACCGCTTCAGTTCCCTAACCTCTCCTCAGGGGTACCTCAGCAGTTCCCTGCATCATTACATTTCACAACCAGCTCAATTAATTAATTAACTTAATTAGTTAAAAATTCAATGAGTTATTGATTAGCCAAATAAGGTGGGGTAGTGCTCGAGTTAAAAAATACATGGGTTTATTGGACTGTTGCTACAAATACTGAGGTGATTTTATGTTTCGAAATGACTAAACTGTTGTATTTTCAAAGATATGAAATCATAGTTTTACACCAACGTGAAGACCATTTATACATCATTTTCTTTGACCGTACAAAGAAAATGATGCATAGTACTGTACGTCAGGTATAATGAACATCAGATCCTTAACATATAATAATACACAGTAATACATGCGTAGATACATAATTCAAATAAATTAATGCTTTGTACATCAAGACTAAAAATGTATACATTTTTCCAAGTATTATTATAACCATGAACTTACTGCTCATGGTTTCCTGACTTCTGACGGATTAATTGACGAGTTCATGCAGAGAAAATTGAAACCCTCATATTACCTCTAAGCAGAGAGGGACATTGACTGAAGGTAACTGCACTGAAATGCTGCACAGAGCAGCAGATCATTTCAGACTTAACACATCGCACAGCTATAAATGTGAATAAATATGACCCCCATTATTTGTGACATATGCCCGATTTCGCATTGATCAGTATATATAGAGCTCTTGCATACTCTTGCATAGATGTTAAACCGCCAATAGCTTAAACCCTAGTCATTTATGTTCTCAAACGGGAATGTACTTTCACAATATCTTAAAACAGAGTAAAAAGCCTGTTGCACTAATTAAATACAGTTTTTCTTGCGAGACCAGTAAATTACTGGCCAACTGTAATGGTTGTGTTATCTCTTGAAACGGCCCATTTAATAATCAAACAGGACATTCACCACTCCTTCATTTCAGAAGCCAAAATGGCACATTAATTAATATAAGATCCCTTAAATTAAAGTTTAATTATCCAAATATTTGCCTTCTTGCCGCAGAGCTGTCAGGGCTGAACTGAAGGGCCTTATTGAAGGGTTCAGCTTCCCTGAAGTCAAGCTGCTCAGCAAACTACAGCAGAGAGCTGAAGTGGTGCCATGTTCCATTGGTCCCTAACAAGCATTTCAGTTAAAGGAAGGATTCAAATTCAATACATTTCGGCTCCTCTTTAGCAACCATCTTTTATCATTTATTTTTGATTGAACTGTTTACTGTGCACAGTGCTAATATGTAAGATGAACACAGAAAGAGCCTGTGTTATACCTGTGATAATAGGTTATGATTATTTTTTACAAACTTATTATTGAGATGTACACTGTTACAAAATAAGCCAGGAAAGCAGTCTGCTTCTCAATCTGCTGCTATCTTGAAGAGGTGAAATACAATGATATGTAAATAGAACATTAATAAAATTATCCTAATCTAAATTTAGGGTATTAAAAAAAGAAAAGAAAATAGTAGGAACCTCTGATTAGTATGTAATAATCAGCTTAGGCTTCATTAGCACACAATATGCTTCTTTGTGTCTATTAAATTCAGGGTGAATATATATGTGCACTATAGTGTTTCATGTAAATTCTGAGCCCATTCACTGGACATACTCATAGATAAAAATGATAATTAGGGCCCGTGACCCCACATTGCTTATTCATGCCCTAGTAAAGTGGTCATTAACATCACAAACGAGGCCTATTCTTTGCCTTATGATTTCATTGAGTGAATGGGAAGTGAACATCTTCCATATACTTAGCGGCCCCCAGTGGTACAAAAAGGTATGACAACACGGACCATGCCGTTTCTGAACTGAGGCTTGTATCATTGTTTCTTCAATTGAATAATCTGGTAAATACATATGCAATCAATGTTAATTAACATTTTAGTCCATTATCCTTGTCAGGACTCTAGAGGGAATGGATCCCAGGCAGCAAAAAGTAAAAAGGAGAAGCACAATCTGAAAAGGAAGCTAGACATACTAATTTTATAACTAATTATGTCTCATTAGTCAAGACTTTGGTTTGAGCATAGAGCTGAGAAGTTATAGGAATCAGCACCATCAGAAGATAATTTTAAAGGATACTTTTTAATTTTTACACCCACTGGTTTACTTCAGTGTAAAGCAGAGATTTTTAATATTTTGAAAACAATTAAGATGGAGTCGATTTTACCAATTATGTTGCTTTTCCAAAAAAAATTGTGGTCCTTTTGTCACTCAAACCCTTTAGCAAATAAGTGTGTGATTCTGCGAGTTAAGACTCTATGTTTGTGATTAGAAGGTTGCTGCTTCAAATCCTGCAGCTGCTAAAGTGGTTTTATTGTTTGACCCTTAATCCTAAATGGTCCAGGGACGGGCTGATCCTACTCTCCCTATTGTGTGTTGCTTTGGATAAGAGCGCCTGCTTAAAACATATAAATATATTCTGCAGCGTATTTGGCTGAAGGTGCGAGACGCTGACTAAAAGCTGTCTCCTCCATGAAGATTACAACCAGAGATGTGCATAATACAGAGTCCTCGCTTGTGTTCCTTTCATAGTGCTGCAATTAAAAAAAACGTTGTTAATTTCAGGTTCCTTGCTAAGTGCTGCATTATTTTCATTTCAGTTGTGCCTTCCCTGCTATTTCTGATGCTTGTTGCTGCCCAGCTAGCACTCCCGGTGAAGGACTCGTCGCAACTGTTATTCTCGGTCTTTTACATTCATGCAGTTAAGGCTCTTCTAAGTAACAAGATGGGTGCATCCTGGGAAAAACAAGCGCAGTTCTCGTATGACACAGTGCAACCTGTGCGTTTCTGTTTATTCGTGACCTCTTGTGTATGAACTCATATTCTTTTTCGTACCATGTGTCACCATTTAATTGCATGACAAGAAATGCCTTTGACCACTAAACATGAAAGTGGAGGGAAGTTCATTGTTATCGTTCATGGAAATGACCTCGAGCAGACCGACCTTTATCTAACTGCATTTGTAGGTGAAATTTATGGTGAAATCAGTGGTCCTGCTACAGGGCAGATCAGTGGATTAAAGGGGCTTGTCTCTTCTTCACTTTCCCATCTTTTAAGGATTATGGCCCTGCAATTTCTGAATACTTCTCCCCACTGAGTTTGCCTCTGACTATTAGAATATGGTTTTATAAGCTAGTGAAAAATGGGAAGGACCTCTCAGTTTTTTTTGACATTGATGACTTTCAATTACCTTTGACTCCACAGAAGCTGGGTCTAATATATATCTGCAGGCATTACATACTTATTTGTGTTTTAAAGCTCATTCTTCTAAGTGTTTTTCTCCATAGCCACTTGGGAACTGTGGACTGAGTTGTTGTCCTTCATTTCTACCCATCCATTCATTTTCTTCACCTGCTTGGTGTCGTCTGGACTAAACTGACCACCATCATGAAGGCCATCATGAAGCTAATTAGAATTAACAAATGAGGATTGAGGAACGCTGAAATGGAAAGAAGAGAGTCGATTTCCACCTGCCGCTACCTGTGATAGTCCAGCAGGGGTCGCCAGCAGAACAAAGTAAAACGGTGTTTATTGTAGGGCAATCCTGGCCAGAAAGGACTCAGGCTAATTTTTGGAATTCTTTCACACTGTAATAGGCTTATCTCAGTGGTGCTTAATAACGGCTCTAGGAACATAAACATTCCGAGTTTAATTACTGAAATTTCTGAAGCAGCGGTTTTCAGTAGTGCTGTGTTTCATTCTACAATTCCCAGCAATTTAATGACAATAAAGCCTTCTCCTCTTATTTAGTGGCAGTTCATATCATAAAATGTCATTCATTTCAACTGAATTTCAGCTGAATCTCCTGCCTCACTCTGCCTCAGACCCTGTGCTGCCCAAGTACAGTGGCTCTGTCACTGTGGTTCTGGGTAAGCAGTCAATGGAAAGGAGGGATGATGGCCAGTGTAGCCACCACTCGCATGTGTCTCAATGGAAAAAATGCTGCTGTTCCCTTGCTTAGCTCGTATTCTTTGATGCAGGTACTTGAGTCTTATCGCCTCCTGATTCTTGAAGAAGGAAGCAGAGATGGTGTAGCGCCACCGTGTGGCAAACACCTCGAAGAACACCATGCTGTAGGCCAGCAGGTAGAGCAGTCCCAGGAGGGCGGCAACTCCGGGATCTGGTGCCGATAGGTCCGAGGTGCAGTGCTCTGACCCAGTTCTGATGGACCAGGGATATACCCTCTGGAAGTCTACCAAAACCCCGGTCCCACAGCTTGGGTCGAAGATACAGAGGGATGGACTGTAGGACTCAACCTGACATGAGAGGCAAGACGCCTGTTACCACAACTGCTACTCTTGTTTTATATTACTATAGTCTTTTTTTTAGTATTCAGTCTTTAGTATTTTCATTACTTGTACAGGCTGTTCTCGACCGACTTAATCCATTTCACCATTAGCTAAATAACAATAATAATAATAATAATAATAATAATAATAATAATAATAATAATAATAATAATAATAATAATAATAACATTTTATAGTCAAGTTTTTCCATGCCATTCAAGAAACTTCATAGCAAAAAACACAAAAGCCAAAAATATATAGGTAGCACTTCACTTAATGAAGCACAGTATTATTTATAGTATTTATACTAAAGTATTATACTATTAGTATTTATAGTATAGTATTATACTATTAGTTTATAGTATGGTATTATACTATTAGTTTATAGTATAGTATTATACTATTAGTTGTGTATTAATTAACCACAAACTAAGTCTTAGCTACATACTGATCTCATGTTAATTCATCATTAATGAATCATCCCAAGCATTTACTATATTTGATATTCTATAAACCTTTGTAAACCACTGAAGGAACTACTGAAGGAAGTAATGAATAACACAAGTGAAATACGCTCATGAATCATGACACATCGTTTCTCATTTAGCAACTATATTTGTTTGTGATTTATTCAGCAGTAACTGAGTTATTTATAAGTATTTGTGCCTCATCAAGTAAAGTGTTACTAATATAGCATATATTTTTTTGTAATATAATTAAAAAAGAACACATATTAAATAAATGAAAAAATAAAGTTGCCTTTTTGCATTAATGCTTCCATAAACTCTGTGCAGCTAGGATATATTTTGCGTTAAGTCTGAATTAACTTAAGCAGGTTGTACAGCTGAGAAGTGGCTGTATATAGATTTTCAATCACCAGATAATTGTCTAAAGAATATTATTATATTACTGAATATTATTATATTAAACTACAAATTTAGTGTTTGCTGGGTTCTTGAGGTTTTTAGTTTTGCTTGGAGTATAATACGAACATTCGGCTTTATTGACAGGGTGTTTGATCCTTACCTTGTACGCCAAGCTGATGTTGATGGAAATCGGCGGAATATCCAGCAGCCTGGGTTTACTGACGCTGACTAAGTGGTACACTACGTGATCCAAGATAATAACCAACAGGGTCACTGTGAAATACCAAGACATGACCAATATGCGAGGAGCACATCTTAAAAGTTCTTGTCGAGAGATTCTGCAGATTGCAGAATGAGAACTACTTTTCTTATGGCCAGTAATGTATGGGTTGTCAAATTTCACGTCTGTCAGATAAGATTTTAGGTAAAGGGCAGATTCAACAAAGAGATAGATCATTAAAATGGCAGCTAAAAATCTACTGGCCACTAATTTCATGTTTTTTATGGTGTATTTGGCATGAGAAAAGTCTCTTTCAATATTTTGGCTGACACTTACAAACCTCTGGTTGATGTTAGAGAGGTTTATATAAGTAAAATGATCAAAATCTCTCAAACTGCGCACAAACTGTAGCTCTGTCTCTTTTGCTTTCATCGCTGCAGTGACCAGCTCTCCTTTTACCCAGTTAATTATCTCTGAGGAATTTATCAGGCTCTGGGCCAGGCTGCCCCCGCTGCATTTCAAGGTGTGTGACACCGCGCCCACGTTTGCCCCGATGTTGGGGAGGACGTTGAGCATCAGCAGGGTAACGGCGGCTGACAGAATAAAGCGACGCCCTTGTTTGGTGCCCAGGGTGGGCAGGGCCATGGTGAACACGCAGCGGACAGGGTGGCAGAGGAAGAGCGAGACGAAGGCAGCCACGCCGTAGATGGACGCCGTCGCCACGGAAACGTGCTGCCCGTAACTCAGGGAGCTCGCCATCCAGCTGAAGAGGATGATGGCACTCATGAACGCCACAGCCAAACACAGGAACATCAGGGTCACAACCTCTTTGATGCCATCTGGGCGGGTCTTGGAATAGATGCTCCAGAGCCACCCAAGGGTCACATTGGCTCTGCGCCAAAGACCCGACCTGAAAAAGCAATGATACCAATGATAAGGGTCAATGATACCAATGATAAGGGTCAATGATACCAATTTAAGACGTCGACAGTCCTTCCTGCTTAAAACACACAGATGTGGAAATTTCTGGTCCAGAAAGTAAAAATCCAGACCAAGATTTTCTTTCAACCAGATCCTCAAACCTTTCTCAAACCTGAAATGCTGAAAAAATGCTTCAGCTATAATTTGATATATTTTATTTATATAAGCAAAGAATCACTGCAAGAAAACACAGTGTGGAAAATGACGTGTAAAAATGTGGTTTGATTTAACTAAAAAAGTTTTTATAAGCAAGAAAATAGTTATGTATTAAATGTTATCAGTTAATCATAGTTTTTCCATTGTTGTCCTGGAGAACTTAACTATATATACCACTAAATAATTCATATATGAGGGTTGTGTATAAATGTGTAATCAGCTAGGTACTGGTTTAGTCACCTAAATAATCTTTTTTAGCCAGCTGTGTTTGAAACTACCTTTGTTGACTATCAGTAGGTTTCTACTAACATGTAACAAAACATCCAAAACCAACTGGACTATGAATTGTCCGGAACCGGAATAGCTACCAACATCTTATTAGAGTAAACTAGATATATGATTGCATAAATTGATGTATATTGAACAGAATTAAAATGACACACACCTGAATTTCCAGCAGGCCGGCTCCTTAATCGACGACATCGCCGTTAAATGGCTCCAACAGCTCTTGTGGGAAGGATCTGTCTCTGACTGTTGAAAAAGAGAACTGCTATCTGTCACCTCTGACAGTCAGTGTCACAGCGCTGTGGCTCACGCGCTGTGGCTTATGTTGTGGGTATCCACGTGGGGAAGAAGGTGACAGAGCCTGTAACGCTCCTCGTGCACTACCACGCAAACCGGCATCTGTTGTGTCACGCTTTAAAGGCCTGTTTCACAAATCAACTCCATGCAAGACCACCGTTATGGCTGTTTGAAAGGGGCTGTATTCCACCCAAACAAATGTACACTAATTAGTTTAATACTGAGTCTCAGTCATTTTCACTTAAATGAGTCCCCTCTAGTAACAGATTACATCCATTTTCTCCTAGTCCTATGTGCTTTTTTTTTTCTAATGTAAATATTAGGTATTCAATCTACTGGACACATAAGGCATTGTTTCTGTGTAAGTAAGAATAAAATAAGGCCTTCACTGTTACATGTATATTTTTGCATAATATAATGGGCCCCAGAGTCGTCTCCTGCTCATGGATGACTGAAACCTCTGGCTCCTTGCAGCTTGAGGTCGCTTCCCTCGCACGATGTTGCGAAATGAACATTTTATTTAGACTCCCGGTAACGACGTTGCCTCGTCCGCCATTCCCGCGAAAGCCTCCATCTCCTCTCTGTGGTCAGGCCTCTTTTCCATTCCTGGAACAGTGCTGGGGAATATTCAATTCAATTCCATCCCGGGCATCATCCGGACATGTGGGAAGACAGAGAGCATGGATGGCCAGAACATGCATTGACACATAAATGGACAAGCACAGTAGATAAAAATGACATGTACAGCAGTACCAAGAACACACACCCTGCATTGTCAGACAGCATCCATGAAGCAGTAGGGATTAAGGACCCTACTTAACAAAGGTGATATGTTTACTCTTTCGGCCACGAAATCTGAGCCTCCTGATCATGGCCATATACATAACCTATGGCATGATGCTGCTCTTAAAGATAACATTAGAGGGTTAAGACCTGCTGCTAATTCACCACATAATGTCCAAAAATAAGAAAAAACAGCAATGTGTCATAATGTCACTCGTTTGGGGCTCACTGATTACACATCACACGTCAATGGCTCAAGTTCTTCACCGGTTAGGTTCAGTGAACTTGGCAAAGGCCTCCACAGATGATTAACCCAAAAGGAACATGTAGGTAGACTTGAAGTTCTATTGTTGTCGTGATTATGACTTGCAAAAATTTTGAAAGAATAACTAAGAAGGACTTTCGCTCAGTGGCAGCCGGCCAATAGAGGGCGCTAGGTTGACACCCTCCCTGGTTTAAAAGAGTTTTTTTTATTTTATTTTATTTTTTGTAAAATAGCAATAATTACTAATTTTAAGTGTGTATGTTTTGAAAATGCATAATAATGTGTAATATATATAAAAAAGCATTAGGTTTTGGGTAAAATCAGCTTCGCGTTTGTTCCCCTCTCCCTCAACCTTAGTCTTCTTGGGCGCTGGAGGAGCGTAGCTAATTATTGATACAAGAAATGCACAGAGCAACATGAAATGAGCCAATTCGGATGCCTAAAGGGCGATACATTTATCGCCCTAAGCAGATTCCTAGGCATTTGCGGGGGGTGCCTGACCACTAGGGGCGCACTAGGAGGGCTGCAATAGTACTGCGCAGTCGCCTTGGACCACCATCTTGGTGCAATGGTATTCAGTATGCTTCATACGGTGATGTGAAATAAGTTTATAGTTATTAGTTATTAAAAAAACTGTATAGAAAAACAGAACGATATAAGGAGAGAATGGATATTAATGGCTGTGACTCATACACACTGAAACAAAATGGTTGTGAGCCGTCCGCTGTCCGTTAGGTGGCTATAATTAATTGTATGGTTTTTCAAACGTCGTGGGTAACACTGAAGCAAGTGAAAGCGTGTAAGCTCCACACATATAGAGCCGGGGTGGAGACTCAAACCCTGTGCCTAGAGGTGTGACACAATGCTGCTAACCACTTTGTTACAATGTCATGTTTAGGAAATTGTACTCAAAGATTTGACTTTGTGCAGTATATACACATACAATTATACATACAGACTGGGCTTGGCTTGGGAATCTATATAGCATCTTCCTAAATACATGCATGGTAACCTCAACACATTTACACATGTTAGAGGTAACATCCGCTGTCAATATTTCCACTTTGTAATGGCAGCTTCGGAGAGTGGGTAAGTGTTAGCAATGTAAATCAACTGAGGAAGCGTTTGCACTGACGCTTTTACAGTGACATAAAGTCATACTTGATAAGGCTCTAGCTAGCTTCTTTCTCACCCGGTGTGCACTTAATGTACGTCATTTGCACTTAAAGTACATAATAATTCCAAAGCTGTACGAAGCAGCTTTTGTATTATGGAAGTCTCTCTAAAGAGATCGCTGCAGTTTGCTAACTTCAGCACTTCTGTGAAGTCTCATCAATGGTACAACGCTGCTGTAAATAATCAGCGTTACGTGTCAGGGCTTTGCTGCAATAGCTAACTTAAGGGCTGCACTTTATTACTGTAATTGTGCACCAAAAACCTGTTGCTGTTTTGTTCTACACTCATGCTGATCATTCATAATTATATTCTCCTAATGTTATTATTTATCCCAATGTTACAATTTAATTTTTATTCTTTATTTTTAGCTTAATTTTATTAATTGAATTATTGTTTTGGATTTGATTTCTATTTTATCACTGCTACCTATATCAGACCCGAGTATCTCATTTTGCTCCCTTCGTGTCTTAGAATGACAATAAACATCCCTTATCTTTTTTATCCTTTGTAATGAAATTTGCTGCTTCAGAATGTTTATTTACATGCTTGAATTCAGTCAGATGCGTCTCAGAGGATAATCAGGCATGTTTGTAATTAATTTAACGTCTTAATCGATGTAACAAAATCACACTCGAAGAAACTGAATATTTTAATTGTTACATTCCTCTGTCTGAAAAATGAAAAGCTGTACATATTAGGAAAAAATCCCATGCATAAACTATACACCATACAACTCAGTAAACAGGTAGTGTTACACTAAACTAAAATCATTCATCATTTCGAAAGTTTTTATGTTTAAATTACACAAAAAAAACTTGCATTACATTAAAAATCCAGATAGTATGCATTTCGGAAATAGCTTTTGTCAAAGTGTCTCATTTCTTTTGCTGATTAACAGCTCCAGTGTTTCTGCACCGTCAGGAAATAGCAGTCATGCGCGACATGCCTGTGCGTGTATCTCTGCTTATCTATGGCCGAGACGAAATCGGTCCCTAAAACTACAGTGGCAGTCAGTTACAAACACGGCCGCTTTCGGGGGGGGGGGGGGGGGGTGGTCACGTGCAACTCAGTTTTCACATCTGAAAATGCATCTCAGCACCAAGTTAATACTGAGCGCGTAGTGTACCAGTGAAGGACAACCTGTTTATGATTATCTGACAGTTATGCCTGTCATGCTGCTTATTCCCAAACTAAAATGAGGCTTAATGTAATCTATATAAAATTACTAGGGTAAGGCATGGGGTGAAGTTTGTTGCGTATGCTTCAGAGAGGTAGAAATGAGCTTTGATGGGTGTTTCTTTGATGAATGACAGTGAGCTGAAAAACCCCAACAAAGCAAATGCCTGGCCATTAGCTTACTAAAACTAGATAAACACATTTCTGTAAAAATCAATATGCTTTTAAAAATTACAGTATTTTGTGGTCTTTCTAAAGAAAATTAAGTGCTGTATTGCACTATACACAGTTTGTACTGACTCTCATTAAAAAAGGAAAAAGAAAAAACAAATAGTACGAAAGAAAATGAATCAAGCTTTCCTGAAGTTCAATAATTCCAAATTTCATTAGTCATAAATAATTATAATAACATATCACAAAAGTATCAAAGGAAAGAGAATGTGCTGAAGTTTTGAGTGGTTTTCACAGTGGAGTCGAGGAGCAGTGTTAGGTTGTGCAGGTCTGTAACGCTGTCGGACGTGTTTAAAGGGCGGGCCCACTCTGGAATCGTCGACAGAGAGAAGATGTTTGCCCCCCATGTGTTTATGGCGAGGGACACTGTCAGGATGCCCAGGATGTTCATTACGAAGCCTGTTTTTACCTGAGGGAAATACAGACCCGTCAAGCTCCAGCTGGCCAAACAAAACGCAACTCAAGAATTTCGTTTGCCATCTATCGAATACGTCACTTATGTAAAAAAAGCGTACAATCTCTTTGTTTCTTGACATTTAAAGATGTTTTCACTAACTGAAGGCACAAGAGAGTTCAAGGATAAACTCATGCAATTCCAGTATACACAATAATAATGAAGAATTTCTCCTTCATATACACCCTAGGCCATAAACTGTAAAATTGTCAGAAAATATATCAGTGTTTCTAAAGTAAATGTGAGTTTCATGTTTTTGGTTGATCTCCAAGTGATGGATCTACTGTAATCATTGAAGCATGAGACCTTTGAGAGAGTTTGTCCTTCTACTGATGAACCGATTGGTGGATGGTAACTAACCAGCATGTCCCTATCTTGGTGGAACAGTCTGTGGAGTGGAACGTACCATGTCTTTGACCAATAGGTGTCCGGATGCGAAGGCGATGGAGTTGGGTGGGGTGGACACAGGGAGCATGAATGCGAATGAGCAGGCAACCGTCGCCGGGACCATGAAGTACAGAGGGTTCACCTGTCCATGCTTCGCCTGCAGGGGGAGCTCAGTGTCAGCACCACAATTGACGTCGGGCAAAAGGAATGAACCAGAGGTGGAAATTTCAGGTCCAGAAAGTACAAATCCAGACCAGGATTTTGTTTCAACCAACCAGTTGAGCATAAAGAGTCATGGTCACATAGTACTCAATTGGATGGTTGAAACAAAATCCTGGTTTGGATTTTTACTTTCTGGACCTGAAATGTCCACCTCTGTTCCCTTTTGATAACCTCACCCTGACACGTAAAACTTTCCCTGAACATTTCATTTTTGTTTTCTTGGTTAAACCTCAATCACTTTTTAAAAAGTTGTTCTTTTTTTTATTAGTCATATTTGAAAATACTTTATTGTGCAGTGTTTCACTAAGGATGATCAGTGTCATCAGCCTTGGTTAGCTGGCTGACATTAGATTTTCAATTTGAGATAAGTCTGCATGTAACAGTTTTATTACCCTGTAAATAGTATTTATGGTTTGCAAACTACCCCAACACTTTTGATGCAGCTAATTTTAGGTTTATAATGGAATATTGATTTGCCGTACGATTTCTGGCGTGAGTGTGACACGCCAGATGTGTGAGACTTGACAACCTTGGGATAATTAAAAAAAAATGTTTTTCTTAAAATGCTTAAATATAATGAAAATATATTACTGTCTTCTTTCTCATTTTATTTAAAAAAAAAAAAAAAACCCTGAATATTCTCAGCTCTTCACCATAATATCACTGTCGTTTTCAGGCTAGCTACTGACCCCACAAATCATAAACTATACTGCTGGTATAATGTCTAATGGAAATACGTCACGTACATTATGTGCATAGAGCCTATTGGGGCCTAAGGGCATTTCTTAGGGACCCAACAGTGAAAGCACTCTGCCACGGTTGGGATTTCAACTGGTAACCTGCTGATCACAGGCACTGCATCACTTGCTGAGTCAAACACCACACCCACATCTTACCCTAGACAACATTCATCATAACTGAAAGGCAGACATATCGCTGAAGGCTGGTTTATAACGCACTGCCCCTATACATTTTGGGCCAACAGCTTCCTGTAAATCTTGTACATCTCGTAAATCAGCCACAGCTATTTCCTGCTGTTTCCACGGGCGAAGTAGCTGAAGTCAGAAAAAGCATCAGAGACCCAGGTGGGGACATTACCAGCTCTGCGATAATCGGCAGGAATATGATGATAGTGGCCGTGTTGCTGGCGAACTCGGTGAAGGTGGCGACGAAGGCGGTGATGAGAATGACTGCTACGGCGGGGGGGACTCCTACTAGGGGGTGCATGTGATTCCCAATCCAGGTGGCCAGGCCAGACTCCTGCAACACACAGGGGCAGGGATAGCTACACCTCACGGTAAAAGCTATTACAGTTAACTTATTAGGTACACACGTCTGTCCGAAGCAAAGTCCAGGAGAGAGAAGCTTGGCCTCAGACAGCAGGGTCAGCCTGCATCTATCAAGATATTGGCGTGAAGGGCCTTGCTCAAGGGTGATGAGGAGGTCACCCAGCTAGCCACGGGATCTGGACCCATGTCCTTCCACATAGGCAGCATTAGAGCCCAACCCAGTAGGCTGTGGGACACTTCCATGTACCAGACCATCAGAAAGCTGAACTGTGGTCAATGAACCCCTACCCTACATGAATCCACGGCTATCACTAGATTACTGTCTCTTGTATTTATTGCGCTTGTCTCTATTTATTATTACTGTCTTGTATGTTTACTATTTTTGTACACGTCCCATTGCACTGTTCGTTGCTACGATTGTGAGAATTGCACATAAATGTTTCACTCTACGAAACATCAAGTCATGTGACAAATGTGATTCTGTTTGATTGGATAAAGGCACAGATCTGTAATTCACTGAGGTACACACCAACCCGGTGCCAGGAAGGATCAGAGCAGGTAGCCAGGCTAAATCGTTAGCCTTATTCTTCATCTCGCCTGTTGTATAGGAGTTGAGCGACTTTTAATTGGACATGGGAGGCACAAACAAGCCATTCTTGGGCAGAGTTTCATTTTATGTCTTCAAAGATGTGAGAATGGGTACCTCACATCCTTTGGCCATGGCGAAGCCGCCCCCGAGCAGCAGGATGATGTTCCAGGGTACGCAGTCTTGGGCTTTTTTCCAAGACAGCAATGGCACATATTCCGTATTTGGTGCTATGGGGGCAGAAAAGAATCAGGGCGATATAATGAAAATGCCGATTAGTCAATGGGCAGAGCTGCCCATTTAAAAAACTACATCAGCGGATCAGTTGCATCTCAGAAACTGATAATAGTTTGAGAACACTGGATTTTGATCATGCCGCCACAATATAAAGAATAAAAAGAAGTTCATAGACGCGGAGGGTTTGTGCCTGGGGAGGCATCTGACTACTCAGGTTGTGCTGGAAAGGTTACCGTAGCGAGGGTAAAGTAAACATGGATTTGGCAACATTAATATAATAATCACACAAACAGAAGGGCCACAGTCCTCATCCACCGCAGGACTCCCCTCAGTCTTCTTAATCTGAGTCATTTACATTCCTCAGGTTATTTACAGTATTATTCTTATTAGTGTGCTTTGGTTACCGGCTTTTGCTGGGGCTTGTGGAAAAAAACAGTTAATTTTTATCTCAACTGTGCAACTATGCCGTTTGTTTTTGGTCAGCGATTTTAATTGAAATTTCACAATGCCTGTGATGGTTATGACACTTCCCTTGCTTAGTTGAAGAAGTGTGACCCGACAGTTACTCACAGTGCCAGTCAATCCACCACTTCAAAGACGGCTTCTGGGACGGGAAGAAGAACAGTATGGACACGATGGCCATCCCAGTGACGGCATCTGACACATACCTGGAAGGATGATTCACACATAAACATAGGTGACGTGTCAAATACGTCTATCCAGTATCCCACTAACAACCAACAGAAAGTCCAGTGTCAAATTAAAGCATGACTGCAGTACCAGTGCCATTACATATAGAATATTATGCAAAAATCTTTGCCAGTCAAAGAAAATTACATTGAAATGATCTTCATGCTGGTGTATTATGTCTGTCAAAGTGTTAGTTCACCCTTTTAGAAACCTCTCCTAAAGTCCCTACTATTTGCAGTAGCCATTGCATATACCCATGTATTTGTTGACATGGCCACTAGATAAACCATATTTGGCTAATCAATGCCTCATCAAATAATTTAATTGAGCAAATTAATTAATTGATCTGGTGGTGACATTTAACATATACATGGGATGACTGTGGTGACCCTGAGAAGAGGTTTTGGGAACTGAATTAAGATATCGGTAACTTTTTCGAGAACCATTTTACTTTTTATTGTTTATGTTTATTTGCATATATTCTAATGATATTTTTTTCTCAGCAAATACATACTTACTACCCAGACAAATAGCTTTTCTGTGATTGCTTAAGTGTTTTGCTCAGTTCTGTGTTTTGTGACAAATATAACAGCACAATGGCCTCCATCACTCGTGTGAGAACCTGACTCATCCAAAGTGTCCACGAGAATCCTGCTCATACCCTTTGGGGAAGAAGACGGACCACCCTTGGAAGAACTTTGGATCTCTGGTGAATAGGAGGACGGCAAACAAGATGAAGAAAAATAAGATGGCTCCTTCTGAAAAACTGAAAAAAAAAAGAATAAAATGGTTTAGGCTGGTACAATTACACAGGAAAATAATTCCCAGGAATACATGGACAGCCATGTTTTTAAAAGGGTTCGCTAAGAAATAGCGTGTTAATTTCCCTGTGTTTTATGCAAAATACAGGTAACTGCCAGTCAGTGTCGGTCAATCCATTAGTTGACATAGGCCAAGGGTGGCAACTTCTGAGGAAACGTAAGAGCCCCACCCACTGTAAACTTCACCCCTGACACCTCCGGAGCTAGGGACCACCCTAAAATCCCCTGAGGGTATTCAATTCAGTTGACATTTGTTTACGTGGACCTTAATGGCATTTGGTTTATATTGGCAAATGGGTGGGTGTTTATGGTTCTGCAAATTTAGGCTTTTGTGTCTGTAATCAGAAGTTTGTTGGCTCAAATGCCATGGGCAACAGAACAGTTGCTTCAAAGTTCTTGAGTATAGCCCTTATCCACAAAACAACTGGAAAAACTGACTGGCTCTAGGCTCTCAATCCAAGATTTGTTCTTACCTGTTTCTCGAAGGAGAGCATGATGGGACACGTAAATAAGACAAGGAATTGCTGTGTACCTGTACTCATACTTGTACAAATGGCAAATAATGGACGTGCTCATTGTCATACTGGGCTATTCCACTTTCATTAAGAGGGAAATGCTTCACCACAGGTTGAATGTGTGCATTAGCAGCTTTTAGCTTGTTTACTGAGGTACCTAAACCACAGCAGAAAATCACGTCCCACACCATAACAAAAACAACATCGACAACCCTGCAGGCTCCTTTTGACTTACGCCACACATGCCTTTTCTGTGAGCTGAGAACTGGATGAGTGATGATTCATCTGACCATGTTACATTTCAGCTGATCACCAATCCTGTGGTGTGTTAACCAATTTATTGGGAAAGCTTCTTTTGATAGTAACGAAACTGCATGGTTTCCAGATAACATCTCTCGGTCAAGTTCTGATAAAAGATTGCAGCCCACTGGCTCAGAACTTCTTGTCTGGTCAGCCTTCCATCTTGAACCAGTGTGGGGGTATCCAGGGAGAAGTTTACTCACAGCAAACACATTCCCTAAAACCTATGCCACCTTTCCCTCATCCTTCACAA
Organism: Hippopotamyrus pictus; assembly: GCA_026781145.1. Taxonomy (NCBI): domain Eukaryota; kingdom Metazoa; phylum Chordata; class Actinopteri; order Osteoglossiformes; family Mormyridae; genus Hippopotamyrus; species Hippopotamyrus pictus. Next base: position 20,036,884 of record JAODLC010000113.1, read on the forward strand.
TAACAAAGCGAGCAGTCTTCTTCACTGAAGCCCCCTTTAAACCCAGCCCCTAATCACCCTTCTTTCAAAGGCAATGAAACCTATTCTTCTAGTCATGGTACTACAAATTTAGTCACCCAGAATTTCTATGGGATTCCATTTGAAGGTACAGTAGTCTCCAAGGCAGTTCTGCCAGGTTCAACAACAGCCTCTTAATCGAGGCTATGAGGACACTAAACACTCTGTGTCCCACCTCACTGCCCATCCCTTCCTGTTACCCCCCACTTATAAACCCTCGTGTCTAGCCCCCCAGTTTCACACTGTGTTCTGCACTTTAAGTCCTACAAAAACCCTGCCCTTGACACTTACTGATTGTATGTTGTATGGGGGACTGTTATCTCGTGGGACCGTTATCTCATGCCACCGTGTGCCTGTATATGGATGGTATGACAATAAGGGGCCACTTGACAAGTCGATGATGGGATGTTGCTCAGTGATTCATGAAACCTGTGTGAAAGCGGATTCTTTCCACATTCTTCCCAAATTTAATCACTTATCTTAATAGTTACTTGCATGTTTCGCATTATTTACAAAACACCCCACAAATCTGTATTAGGTATGCAGTTATGGAAGATGGATGGATGGAAAAACAAAACATAAATGTGTGAATAAGGTAAACCATTAACCATTGCTTTAGCAAATTGGTGGTTATTATAATACGAGGTTCACAATCTGCTGTATTCTGCAGCACTCTGTACACAGGGCTGACTTTATGCTACGTACTTCATAGGTCCGAGTTTCCTGTAGTCATCATCAATGATGGCCTTGGCTTGTTTCTCTGCTTCTGCTCGCCGATCCTGCTTTTGAACACAGAGTCTGTAAAGGAAAACAACATGGTGACGCAACAGCAGCAACAAGTGACAATAAAAGGAAAATCACCATCGTAATGATTTTGAAACATTACTGCAATTGTTTACACTGCATTGTTTACAGGTGTATACTGCACAACTCATCGTCACGCCATCCTGGTGGCGTCAGAGGTGAACAAGGTGTTGCGGGTTCAACTCCCAAAAAGGGAATTCGTTGTTATGGTCATGAACTTGGAAGAAACATCCAGAATGGGTCAAATATTACAATGTTTATGATGCACAATGGATATAAAATGCACAAACTTACACATCCTTTGAAAAGTTTGTGCTGTCTGTGAGCCTTTTATATATCATATTTATAATAGAAGTAAGTCTTAATTGATGATAAATCACCCATAGAGACAGCTAGGGCCACATAGTAACCAGGGATGGACTGGGATTTAAAAACAGCCCTGGACTTTTGCCCAGATAGGGCAACCACACATTCAGGTCAACACTGCTGCAGTAGCTCTTACAGAAATTTGCTGTGTGTGTGTGTGTGTGTATATATATGTGTATGTATGTATATATATAATTATGATGTTTGTTATCATCACATAATGCTTATTATTAATGAGTAGTTAAACTGTTGAGGTATGTTAGGATGTTAAGGTATTCTTACGTGCTGCATATGTTTGTTCTATGAATGCATAATTAATGTATTATGAAGGTGCAGATAACGTAAATCCTTACCGAATAAGCATAGTAATTGACAGAGTAGGTACTGCTGTCAAAATTATTGATCACTAACACATGTGAAGCGTCTAAGATTTAACAAATCCCCAGGCGTCATACCACAAGAGAATGAAACTCATCTAAAGTTTTGCATGACGCTGTCTTTTATGAATTGCTTCAATAATATATAAATAGGGACATACCATAGTAATGCCTCGTTCAGTGAAAACACTTTACAAGTAAAGGTAAATATTAGGGTGGGGTTACGCGCCGTTATAGGGAAGCTAAACCAAGCGCTAAGCTTTATGAAGCTGGTCCTGATCTTTGGCGCTGTTTCCAAGGGGTACGTTTGGTACCAAAACACAATAAAGTTAGAGATTCAGTTAAGGGATTCCCTTTAAATACAGGGGCCCTTGAATATATAAAATCTTGTGTAAAATTTGGCAGGGGAGGCCCGTGATGACATATTGTCCGGGGACCCAGAAGTTCTAGGTACTCCCGCAGCCTTATGCATGCCCATGCTGAAACAGTGGAGCTTCAATTGCATGGATTAGCTCACATTTTGCAGCAGAGCAGTGCAGTATGAGGTGGAGAGGCTTACCTGGTGTTCAGCCCTCCGTAAAGAAAGGAGATCCAGATCCACCCCAGAACCAGGAATAGCAGCATGAGAGGAAATGCAAACACAAACCAGGAGCCAAAATTGATTGCGTCACAGTCTGGGAAATAACTGTAAACAAAGCAGAATGTTATGGATTTTATATTCATTTAACACTGGGTATTTCAAATTCATTTCTGAAGCAGAGCTGAGCTAAAGGTGTGCCACAGCTTGTCCCTTTGTCTTTTGTACACTATATTATATTATTTAGACATTCCTACATTCAACTGAACTCCAAAAAGTTAAAAAAAAAAAAAAAACAAGCAATAAAATGAGGAGTAAACCTGGAGCTGTCAGCCGATCAGAGAGAAACTTGCACTGCACTTGTTGTGCGAATGTGCCGCACAGGTGTGTGGTTTGGGTGCGGAACAGGTCCAACCGGCCATTTTTAACCAGGCGCCACCCATGCAATGCATTTCACCCCCAGTGTTTTGAGCTCTTCTTAATAGTTATCATAACTTTCATATTGTTTTTGTTACTTATAACAATAGGAAAACCAGGCAATTATATTTGGCTAAAGTCAGAGGCACAGTAGGGGCATGGATATATCTTGGCAGATTCGGGGGGCGGGTGGCAGTACTGAACAGGGGCCCTTCAATATGTGAAATTATATGTAAAATTCGCCAGGGGGCCCCAAGCTGAATTTCTAGCTGAAAATGGATCAGCACGAATTACAGATCTGGGCGAAATCTGAACCGGAAAAAGTGCGTCTCCCCTCGAAAACGGCCTGAACTTATCTGAAAAACAAAGTTATCTGAGACTGAGTGAGGGAGAACAGCAAGGACAAAAAAGGCAAAGCAGATAAGCGGTGAATGGCACAGAAGGCCAGGCTTGGCGGAGAGAGGAACGCATTGGAGAGACGTGGTACCTTTTTAACTGGCCCGCGAGGATCAGATTGGGGGCAGTTCCTGTCAGGGTGGCAGTGCCCCCTATGCTGGCTGCGTAAGGGATGCAGATCATAAAGCCTTTCCACACCTTCAGCTGATACTCCGATTCTGTCCTGATCTCCTCCAGAGTCTGGCCCTCAGGTTTCTCCCTCGTGTTCGGCCTTCAGGGACAATGACAGGATGGCGTCGGGTCACCAGAGGACTGAGTGTAAAAGTGTAGCATCTTAAAAACTGCTTTTTGTGACTTGTTACCTATCTTCTACTGTCAGTATTTCCTTCTCAGATGTCAGGGCTTGCAGCTTTACTGGTGATAGGCCTATAAAGTGTAAAAAAAAATTGTATTATGGTACAATAAACCATTACCTTTATCTGTTACTAATTCTGACGATAATTGGTTTCTTATCAGGAAAAGTTCTTATCCGGAATGCAGCAAGTCATTCAAAATTTTCTCTTTTGATATATACAATTTATTTATACTAATTGTTTCCTGCAAATGATACAATTTTTAAAAACTACAGCCTAAGACCGTTGACAAATTTTGATAGCAATTGGTGCTTTTCAATTTTTTTCTGCATTTGGCAAAAATAACCCTTATGAATGAATATTGTGTAATGATCTTGATAAATGATCACATACACATCCCACCTCTCCCTGAAGTCCCAGCAGATCCCCGATACCCGTGAATGATGCACAATGTCCTGGAAATTTATCTTTTCTCTATTCCGTAAAATTACCCGGCAAAACGTTGGCAAATTTTCCCGGCCACCCTCAAGCCGATGAATTTCACTGCTGGCACACCAATCCCGTCATACATTGCAGACATTATACCGCGGTATACGGTATTTCGACGGCATTTTAAAATGCAGCACTTTTCCATTATTATCCGGTAGAATTTCCCAAGGAGGAGCTAATGGTATTTTCATCCACCTCCCCGAAATCAAGGTGCCTATTGTGGAACGTCTGCATTTACACAGGAATACGTCAAAAGCAGGAATGTAATGTATAGAGGACTGGATGAAGTCCTGTTAGACTGTAAAAGTTAGAACAGAACTCTTCACAATGAAGCCGTATGAAGTTTGAAGTTTGTTATGAAACTTTGTTTGTTGTGTTGGATAACAGCCATGACAGCCTTGCTTCTGCATGGGTGTCACTGATGGGCCATGTTGTGCAAAGTATTGAGTTTCACAAACATTCAACACAGACGCAACGTTTTACTGGTGAGTAACAACAGGAAATGCTTTGGGGGATGTGACATGTCTCCTGGCCAGACTACAAGACTCCCTAACAGTAAAACACCAATTATGTTAATAAGAAACCTTGGAATCAAGCCCCTCCCACCTTATAAACACATTTTTTTGCAGTTAAAAAAATGTTACCTTCTTCCTCCCTATTAAGCTTGCAGTTTTCCTTCAAGGTTTGTAGATCTCCGAAGAGACTCTCCAGGATGGCGTTGGCAATGGGCAGCATCATGGCTGTGGTGGCTGTGTTGCTGAGCCACATGGAGAGGAACGATGAGGTGACCATCATGCCCAGAACCAGCCTGGTCGGAAGGGCAAATCATCAGTGAGAAAGACTGAGTCAGGCCTGTATCACAGGTACACCTATCATGGCTAAACTGGAGAACGCAGTTCTGAAGTAAACAGGTGCTGAGGTAAACAGGTGATCATCATGTCCAGGATCGTCCAGGAAGAGGAGCAGAAAACCGTTTCAGAGAAAGACTGAGTCAGGCCTGTATCACAGGTAAACACAGTCATGCTAAAGAGCTGCACCTAGTTCTGGAGAAAACAGATCAAAAACACAAAGACTTCCTGGTGAAATTCAGCTAGAACTTTTAACAGCACTACCTGCGACCATGAGCTAGTAATCCATTGTATAGCTCAGGGAAATTTTCCGCAGGGAAACACATGTAGGATTAGGATAATTTAGATGAAAAATTGGACATTGGTGGCTGAAAGCTAAAGGACAGGGTGGCTCAAATGGTTAATGGGTGGTGTTGGGGTATCAAAGTTCAAGCCTGGGGCTGGAATTGTTAGATTTTTGTTTTGGGGTAGTGTGTGGCTCTATGCATTAGGCCTCTGTGTCTGAGATCGAAAGATAGCTGCTTCAAATTCCATGGTCGGCAGTGACATTTTGCTTTTGGAGCCCTGAGAAAGGCCCTTAACTTCCAGTAGTTCCAGGGTCTGGCTGGTCCTGTTTTCTCAACTGAACGTCGCTCTGCATAAAAGGGTCTGATGAACAAATGCTGCGTAACTAACAGGACAGCATTTCCGTAAAAAGGTGATAACTCGTCGAGAGTAGGACAGCATGTCTCACCAAGCTGGCTTTACTCCGACGATCTTCAGGACCCTCAGAGCAATCCTACGATGCAGGTTCCATTCTTCGATGGCTGACGCCATCACAAGCCCACTGAGAAACAGGAAGTTGGTTTCCAGGAAGTATTGTGGGCAGACTAGCTTAGAGGACAAGATGCCCAGTGTTGGGAAGAGGCAGATGGGCAACAGGGCAGTGACGGCCAAAGGCAGGGCCTCCGTGCACCAAAACACGGCCATCAGCAGCAGCACGTACAGGCATTTCCCTTCCTGGAAAAGAAAACCAACCGCAAGACGTCAGTTCCCTCCTGCAGGGTTGTGATGGTGGAAGATAGAAACCAGTAGGACAGAAACAAATTGCATGACCACCAGTAATTAAACACATTAAGTGAGTCGATGTTATTCAAAAAATCATACTGTCCTCGTCTGCTGTCACGCGAGTGAAAAGGTCCTTCAACAAGGAACCGGTATATATAAATGAACTTACAGCACACAGAGGATTGAGCAAACTGTTCTTCATTCCATACTCCACCGCTCTGGTGACTGATCTGTCCCTGGGGTGTCTCCTTTTTTTTTGGAGTCCCCATCGCCTAGATATCCATAACTCTCCAAATCATCTCCTCTTGCCCTAGAACCTCCTCATCCTCTCTAGTTTTCACACTCCCTCTGTTCTGCTTTCTTCACCTTCATCCCTCCATCTTCCCCTTACTCATCTTGCTTCACCCTAACCCTACTTAAGGTTTTCCTTTTTGCTGTTGCAACTGCAGCTCTGGAAAAAATTAAGAGACCACAGCACATTTTTTTGTTTCACTAATTTCTCAATTTATGCCTATGCATCTGTGAATAATATATTTTTTCTTGTAAACTGCAACCTGGTCCCTCTCTGTTTCACCTTAATGAAGGGCTTCTTCCTTGCTTTACGGGACTTCAGTCCTGTTTCTAGGAGCCTGATACAAACTGTCCTAGCAGTGCACTTCACACCTGCACTTAATGTTTCCCATTCCTTTTGAAAATCACTTAATGTCATCATCCGATCCATGAGGCACTGCCACATAAGTTAACGGTCATCTCTGGCATTAGAAAATCGCTTCTGCCCTCCACCTAGCTGGTTTCTGGTCGTTCCCAGTGTCTCCTGGTTCACCTTATTCTCATGTACGGCTCTCTTAGAAATTTTGAGCCTGGAAGCAGCCTGTTGTGCAGCCTTCTGCCAGCAGAACCAGGATTAAACCAGGATTTAAAAATGCAGATTTTTAAATAAATAATACAGTGTGGTGTCTAAATTTTTTTTCCAGAGCTGTATTTGCTCCCTGTGTCAGTTGTGGAATAGTGGCAATTGCCTGACAAAAACAGGTAATAATAATAAGGTAAAGTGATCATAAAGGTGATCATAAAGTGAAATGTCTCGTCTTAGTGCCTGTATAAAATTTTGTTATACACATACCTCTGATTCACCATCAGTAAATAATCTCCTACCCCCAAAGTATGTTTCTCTTTTAGTCTGTTACCTTAAGAGTGGATGATGAAACCTACCACTCCCATTGGCCAGCTTTCTCTATGACAAACATAAATAACAACTGGGGGTATTTCGTAT
>JAODLC010000113.1:20044456-20056206 GCA_026781145.1 Hippopotamyrus pictus
CGCGATCTGAGCAGTGAACTCCTTAAATGCCGCTCACCACTGGAAAATACCAACAAACTGACTCTAATTGGAAACTAAAACTTGTTTTTTTTTCTCCATAATTCCCTAACAGTTATATAATTTCTAGCTAGGGGAAAACGTTCTGGTTTTCAGTTAAAATTATTTAAAGTATTTTTTCTTAGAGGACACTCCATGCTTTTACCAAATTCTACATGCCTGTACAAGCCAGTGATTCTCGGTTAAAACGGACTGCTTTCGGCGGTCTGTTTTTGGAGTTTTTTTTTTTTTTTTTTAAAAAAAACAAACATACATATTTTACAATTATTTGGTTGTTCTAAATTTTTTTATATGTGCACTAAGAGAATAGCAGGCCTATAATCACAGCATGGATACACCAAGGATAACTATTTTACAAATGATATTCAGATTGCACATTTGACAACCAAAACTATAATTACGTATTATTTTTGTAGCATTTTAAGCAAATAGTTAAAATAGATTATTACCAAAAAAAAAAAATGAATTTACATATATGCTATTACATACGGAGTACGTTAGACCGAAAAATTGTTGCTTTTCATTGAACACCTCTGATTGTAGAAGGTAATTCATTTAAATGAATTTAGTAGACATTTTTGTCCAAAGCGACGTACAAATGAGGCAGACATAAGCACTTGTGGAGTTATGTTTCTTTCAATTCATCACGTCAAAGAGCAGTAAATTTGGCATAAAGTGATGAACCATGAATGAACCCATGACCATATCAGTATCCCAGACAATTGCGGACCAAGCACGTGATTTCGATAAATATCATGTGCAAACAAAATAATGTTGCGTAAGGTAACATGAGATGGAAACAGATCTCGACAAGTTTTTTTTTTTTTTTTTTTTTTTTTATTGAATAACCTTATCTGTCGGAAGTTAGCTTGCTGAACCTAATTTTAGTAAACTTCATTCATTCAATGACCACAACGCCACAATAGCCAAATATAAAGTCAATGTGATGTATTAAACTTGTAATAAAGAAATCTCCTACCTTCGCCGGAAGAGCAAAAATCAGGGGGAGAAGTAAGAACGGTGTCAGAATAATAATAAGTTGTTTTCTGACGCACCAGAGTTTCTTTCCGAAAGCAAAAGCCATGTCAAAAATTCACAAAACGTATTCTGTTCTTTTCTGACTTTAAAGGCGGAAAGGCGCCAGTAAAGGTGCGCAATGTTTACAACCGGTCGCCTTTATCGCTTTTTTTTTACCCTCAGGAAAAGATTAACTATGGACTTGATGTTAACGTCTGACTAACCCTACAATTTCGTACACGTGCTCTTTTTTCTTTGGCTAAAGAAAACACTAACGGCAATCGGGATAAACCTCCAGTTGTGTCATCTCAAGTATGAATGTCTGACATACGACTAATCTAAATGGAACCCTGACTAGTATTGTTTTCCCATTGATTCTGAAAGAACGCGTTGTATAACTACCTCAACGGAGATGTGTAAAACCTTTTTAAAGCACTGTTTTAATAATGTTCGTCAGAACTTTTTACACCCATTCATTCATCCATCCATGCATCTTTTGTCAAGTACAAGGTCGCAGTAATTTTACAAAAACGCTTCTGTGAAATATACTTTAATATGCATATTCTGTGGTGTCCTAAGGTGATCGAAGGGATCCCGGAATGCAGTCGTGAATTGAGGAACCCCCCAATGGGACTTTAATTAATATTTAAGTAGTTGGGCCAATGACAGGGAACAATGACAGAACTGGAGGAGACAGGACTGGGAAGCACGTATATACCAGAATAACGAGAGAATGATATGAATCAAGTGTTGATATTTACCATGTCAGAACTGGGGATCAGGAACAGGACACAAATGGGAAGCAAGAGGAGGGTTCTGGTGGCCCCTGCTGGTCAAATCAGGGGATGGATTTGACAGTTTATAACAAAGCCCCCACCCCCCCACACCAGATGAGACCTGGAACTGGACCAAAGGGACAGAAGCCAGACCGCAGCACAGGACTGGGCTGGGAACACGAGGTTACCTTGAAGACAATGACTGGAGTCCAGGCAAGACACAAAGGGCAGAACCACAGGATAGGACAAACACCAGGCCTAGGGGCATAGAACCAGCAAGGGCAGGACCAGAGAGGTAACAGGAGACACCAAAAACACCACAAACGGATAGATAGAGGGACAAAAGGGACTGATACGGAGAGACGTAAGGCAGAAACACAGGGCGTAGGCTGAGGCCAGATGGCTAAATGAAAGAGATCCAGAACAGGGGATCAAGCAGAATGGAGGGGATAGGTAGGCCAGAGCAGAGCTGGAATGTGCCACGTGTCCCCTCATCTTTGCTTCTGCAGAAGGGTGGCTTGGACGGACACTATTGAGGGACTGGGAGTCTGGGTGGCTGGCACAGATAGTGTGCTCCAGTCTCCACCTCCAGAGATGAAGACTTGGCCAGCCCCTCCTTTGGGCCCCAGATGACACCGGTGGCCACCCCGGGGGGAGACCGTGGGCTGAGCCGCAGTGGGGGGGGGGCGGAGTCGCGTTGGGGGGCGGAGCCAGAGGGCAGATCTACGGCGAGCCGATTGGGAGCTACCGGGCGAATCTATGGGGAGCTGATGGGCTGAGCCGTGGCGAGGTGCAGGGAGACAGAAGGCTGAGCGGCCTCACGCTCAAATAGCCACTGCACTTTGGCCATTAGGAACAGGACCTTCTCTGCTTCCTGGAGTTCCTTGTCTAGGGTGAATTCAGACAGCACCCTCCGGGCAAGCAGGAAGAGGGTTCTGGCCTCGGGGATCATCCATACCACAGGATCTCTCCTTCACTCCAGGTGTTCATCCGAGATAGCCACCCTTGCTGGTCATATCAGAGGAGGTACCGGACACATTCACTTTGCTATGTTCACACTGCAGGCCTTAATGCTCAATTCTGATTACTCTTTTTAATGTGGGCAATATTAGATTTTAATGTGAACGGTTCACTATACTGAACTGGCCTGCGTGTGTGCAAAACAACGAAGACGCAATGACGTACATTGCGCAAAAACAAAGATATCATTTTATTGATGCAGGAAGTCAATCTCCAGCATGGAGGCCGGCGTGTATGCTCATGCTTAAACTCCTTACTGGAGCCACGTTCTTTTATGACCCCCCCGTTCAGCCATTTCTTTTTCAATTGTTTCGAAAACTGCCCGGTTACGATATGAGCCTTCCAGTTTTACCTGAACAGATTTATCTCCCCAAATACTTATTAAATCCAGCACCTCACTGTCCCTCCACTGGCCAACTTCTGTGCACTCCTCCATGTTTGGCACTCTGACGGAGACATATGGTGACTTCCGCCTGCGCAGAATTATGACGAACGTCGATCGAGAGTGACGTAAAAGTCGCATGAATTTCGATTTCACTGTTCAGACTGAAGTCGTATTGCAAAAAATCAGATCTGTATCCGATTTATGACCACATACTGAAGTGGCCCAAATCGGAATTGAAAAAATCGGATTCCATGTGACAGAACTCCGTGTAGTTCTGGTCTCTGTGTAGTTCTGTGTTGTATTGTGTGTATTTTGTGTAACCTGTATTATACTGTATTATATTGTACTATACTGTATTATACTGTATTATATTATACTGTAGTATTTCTGTTTGTTTTGCACATGGAGCCAGGAGAAACGCAATTTCGTTCTACTACGCACTCTCAAACTGTGTGGTATGAATGACAATAAAGTTTACTTGACTTGACTTGTGTTGTTCACATTGTCATGAAAATATGTGATCTGAGTCACATATGAGCAAAAAAATCGGATTTGGGACACATTTGTCCTGCAGTGTGAACGTAGCCTATATGCACCATAGAATTTAACTCACATGCAACTGTAATATATGTATCACAATTATGTTTAATGAATTGGAAAAATGTATGCGTAATTTATGAAAGACTATTTTCCTTGAGTTTTTCCTTGTATTCCTTGTTTTTATTCTGATAAATCCTGGTGTTGCAACTTATTAAATTAGCAATATATAGGTGCCCTGTGAAGTAACTAAGTTGGTAAGAGTCTTGCATGGTATTCTGCATGTGAATTATCCTTGGAAAATAACAGGAACAAGCCTCTGTAAGTAAATTTTGTTATTAAGTGTATAGCTGCTTTATTACACCGTCAGTAATAAAGTTTATTACCTCCTTTCTTACAAACTGACATGGCAGTTTCACAACTGCATTTTAGCTACAAGTTAATGAACAAAAGCTCCTGTAAGTTGATAGTGTGTGTGTGTGTGTGTGTGTGTGTGGGGGGGGGGGCAGGTACAATAGCTCCCCCTAGAGGCCAGTTCATGATTTTCACATGCCATGTGGCACCTGTAGTTTTAACAAGATAATGCAAAATGTCACTGCTGACGATTTAAATGTTCTTTCTTTTCTGTAATATTATCTTGTTTTTAACTTGCAGTGCTTGTTTGCTAAATCAGATCTTGACCCAATACCGAACAGAGAAAAAAACACCATTCATTTTTCAATCTTTGTTTATTAAGGAAGGTTATGCAGCACACAGTGTCCCTGTGTGAAGAACCCATCATCTCTTTACACTTGGTAAATGTTTACATGACCTTTAGCAGCAATAATTGCAGCCAAGCACTTCAGTTATCGATTGGTCTCTCACAGCTCCACAGACAAGTTTTGGTCTCCTCCTCCATACAGCACTTCTCTGAACTCAGTGACATGTTTTACATCATTTTTTTCACTGAAACTAGGTTTTAGTTCAATACTTTAACTGTCTATCCCAAAATATTGTTCTTTGACCACTCTAATGCACTTATTGTGTGTTTTTTTATAACTGGCCAGCTGAATGACCCACTTCTGCTTCTGTTCACAGGTGAACGGTCTGGCATTGTCTTGCAAAATTCTCTGGCAAAGCAGAAATTATGGCCCTACAGGTCAAAATGCAGCCCATGAATGAAACATACACGTGGTGGACGGTTTGAGATAGTTGTTGTCGAAAACAGTTTCTGGTTTCTCAATAGACATACTGTAGAAAAGACAATTTCATCCAAGATTCATCTGTCTATAGAACATTGTTCGGGAACTGTTTTTGGCAAAACTGGACACCAATCTTAGCAGTGAACAACAAGGTCTGAACAGGATCATTTTTGCTCTTTGGGTGATTTTGCTATGATAATTAATCCTGGGAAGATTAAGATCCAAATGTGTTTGCCAGTGTTTCTTACCCCAGTCTTTGGGGACCCCCATACAGTCTACATTTTTGGTCCCCCTCAACTCCCAGGCAATCAAGAACACTAAATACCTGCTACCGGCATGTTGGGAGCTGGGAGGGAGCAAAAATATGGACTGTCTGGGGGTCCCCAAGGACTGGGTCGAGAAACGCTGCTGTTTGTCCTGTCATGTTCGAAAAAACGCTACGACAGTTTGCAGCTTAAGAAGCAGACCGTTTTTGTTCCCGATGTCTTTGTGATCATGGCATGAGGACCTGTGTGGTGACAACTTCACTCTGATAGTCAGGGTCGTAGTTAAAAGTTAGATTTACCTTGGGGGGGGGAGGGGGGAATTGATCAAAATTAGGAGTGCATGATTACCCACTTGATCACAGAGCTGACATTAATGCAGTTAATTCATTTAACTTAGTGGAAGTATACTTTTTGGTATTTGAACATTGCATGTTTGCTTATTTTTCACAAGAAATCATACTTTTCAACAAACAGATAAATGGCCAAAAGCATGTGTTGACCAGCCTGTCCAACATCCCGTCTCACAACCAACAAGGGCATTAATATGAAGTTGGTCTGCACTATGTGTTTTATAATAGCCTGGGCTCTTCTGGAACGGCTTCCTGTTACATGTTAGAACATTGCGGGTGGGATTTGCTGCAATTCAGGTTGGATTGATTGATGTTGAGTGGTCAGGTCCCTTTCTGTGAGCTTGTGTGGCCGACCACTGTGCAGCTAAACTCGCTCCCAGACGTTTTGACCTTCACAGTCACTTCACTATAGCAGGGCAGAAATCGTGGAAACTGACTTGTTTAGAAGGATGGCGTCCTGTGATGGTGCCAAGCGGAAAGTGGCTAACCGCTCCTTTAAACCACCTACCTGATGCCAGTGTTTGTTGCTGGAGATAGCACGACTGCTAACAAAAACATGAAAGCAATTACATTTTCTCTCATCCTAAAACTTTTGCACAGCGTTGTATATAAATATATATGTGTGTGTATGTATATTGAAATGTAAATAAATAAGATCAAAAAATGGTCAAATCAGAATTTTACAGTTTCAAATGGAATTACCCAGTTTTGTACACATTGCAGTAGGTCAAAGGTCATATAGCGGTATCAGCACAAACCACCATAGCTCAAGGTGAATTTGACGCTCTGTCATGATGGTGGCAACCTGTGAGAAACATACGGTATTCAGCCGAAAGCGTAACCTTCCCACACGAGGACCCAGCCACCTGCAGTTACCACTTCATTTCACAGTCAGCCAGACGATGTCCGGTTCAGTACAGTGCCTGTTTCCCACGTCAAGGTTGCCTCTGACTTCTGCCTTTTAGCTTTGCAGCTAAATACATTGAGGAGACTCAACTGTTATGGACAGAGTCTAACCCTGGTGTTACAATCTCTGAATAAACTGTATGTAGTGCTTTGACTAAATTAAGCACTGGTGATTTCTTTATACCTGATCACTGTATGTGGAAGCTGCCATCCTGGTACAGGCACTCCAGTCACTTGGAAGTGTATTTTATTTCTTTACTTTGTTTAAATTCTAGTGACAGGTGGGGGGGGGGGGGGGAGGGGGGGCAGAGTGGGCAGCCCTGTGACCCCACACCCCCAGGGCTGTCACTTCAGATCCTCCCCAGCTCTGTGTGTGTGGGATGTCGGCATGTTCTCTCCGCACGGGGTCTCTCGTGCAGTCAAAACATATCCGATGAGGTTAATTGGTGCCCCTTAAATTGCCCTTAATGTGTGATTGTGCATGTGAGTGTGCAGAGCGCCCCCTGCCTTGTGCCACGTGTTTCTCGGGGTAAGACTCAGGCTCACTTTGACTCTGTGCTGGATGAGAGGTTATGAACTTTGCAGGGATGGACATTCTAGATACAAGGTTATTTGACGATATCTTTACTGCGATGTTTAACAAATACTTAGAAAACGGAAAAACAGTTGGTATTTCGGATTAAGACCAGTAATACATTGCAAAATGTTTCCAGCTGCCATTTTTTGGTAGTATGCACAAACATGAGGCCTCCCGCTATGACATGTCTGTATCAGGGGGTCAGCACTTAGTGTGAAACAATAAATCTCATTCTTATATACTGTTTCTGGGTCCTAATTTGTATGCCAGGAGTTTCAACCATTTTTGAACCTGGCACCCCAAACCTGGAAGGGGTTCTCCTTTGAATGTTCTCGTCTTCTGAGTGGACAGTGCTGGCATATAATCCATTCAGATAAAGTCCCTGCAGACCCCCTGCAATTATTCTACAGACCACCAGGGGGTGGCATGCAACCTAAACTGAAAACCCCGTTTTACGCGGAGACCAGAAACAAAAAAAGACGGAAGTGAAAAAGAAAATGGAATTAAAATTACACCAAAGGTCCATTTGAAATGTCTCTTTGCAGGTTTGAAGGGTGAATAAAGAGCCAGATTCTGCATATTTGGGGACGAGCTGGGCGGTGGCGAGGAAGTGTTAAGTATTCGGAAAATTAAGAAAAAAGTAACCAAAGAAAGATATTCCAATGCACCTGTACTTGTGCAAATGCTAAACAAAAGCTCATTTAATTCATTTATTTCAAATAAAGATTCATTCATAATAATCAATACAGCTGGTTTGTATTGTAATCATCCAATAATTTTTTGTTTGATGTTATGGGTGACGTCCTTCGGGGGGGCACTGAAGTTTAACACTGTTTTAACACTGTTGTTTAACACTGTTGCCTCACACCACTGGTGTTGGGGGACAGACCGTGCCTTTGCTCTCTGTGTGTGGAGTTTCTCAGAGAACTTTGATTTCCTCTGGCAGCCCAAAGCCAGGCACACTACAGCTGAACACAGGATGGCGTCACTCTTTCAGAGTTCGTACAGTCATTCGCACATTCATCCTCCACCCGCTTTTTCTGCACCGGGGCCTGGACCCCATCCCAGGCAGCACAGGAAACAAGGCAGGAATGCAACCTGGACAGGAGGCACATCACGCACAGTTTTAGTCATTTTTTAGTTAATCTTAAAAGGGGAAATTAACTTCAGGTTTCTATATATAGCTAAAAGAAGGAGGATCTTCTTAGTTTTGGTATAGCAGAAGTATGAATATGCAGAGAACATTTGTATCCAAAGCATACACACCCATGTAATTGCATGGTGCGTAAATAATACTGCCCGTAAATGAAAGCATAATTCCGGTTTGAAGACAACTGTCTGACAATAATGTACACCAGCCTTTTAAATTTGAGCTTTAGCTACATCCTGTTATGACATTACTTTGACCTCTCTGTATCTACTTTCCAATTATTTTGGCCAGACCTAAGTGGTCTTTTATGCTTTTTTTTTGTCGCAGATGCGGGTTTCAGAGATTCTTATCTGTTTTTTTCGGGTTCAGGTTGTTCGTGGACTTTACCAGTGTGATCTGCTTCAAGGAAAGGAGTAACACGCCACAGTAAAACTATCCATCCATCCATCCATGGATCCATCTATCTTCTGAAACCACTTATCCTGTTCAGGGTCACGGGGAGGGTCCAGAGCCTATGGGCACAAGGCAGGGAACATCCCAGGATAGGGCACCAATCCACTACAGGGCATACACGCACCTATGGGCAGTTTCATAACTCCAGTTAGCCTCCAAAGCAACACACAAGTATCAGGAACAATGTCCATGAAGCAATTGGGGTTACGGCCCTTGTTCACAGGCACAGCAGTGAAATCACTCTACTGTGAATCTACAACAAATTGGTTTTGCTCATATCCTCTACTTCTTGTCACTGATTCCCCTTATCTCTTGTTTGTACCTCTCCTTCCAGCGACCTCCTTCATCCCTTACTCAGGTCATCCCTTAATCATTCTTCCAGCATCCCAATGTCAAACGCATCGCTTTCCCTTCACTCACAGTATGATAAGAACCCTACGGATGACCTACCAGGTACTCCGGTGCCTGCCATGTGAAAGCAACACTAGGGGGCAGTGTGTGGCTCAGCAGGATAGGCCCCTGTGCCTCTGACTGGCATATTGCCGGTTTGAATCCTTGGTCTCCACTGAGCCTATTGGGCGGCGCCCGTCAACCCCCACCAAAATGCTCCAGGGCTGCTGGATAAATGACCAACCTTGCACCTGCACACCAAGTTTTGCTCTCAACTCTGTACATATGTGTGTCTCAAAAAAATAAAGCAAAATTGGATATGCATTAAGAAGCTTTCCAATATACTTGCGCAAACAGAAAATAAAGTTTTGATTCACTTTTTCATAGACCTCAGTATCCTGTTTCATGGGCGGTTGAGGTCTCCACCCATTTAGGGGGAGACATGATTATTGGGGGGAGGTTGTTTTAGTCTGTTTTGATTATTGGGGGGATTATAACCCCCCCACCCCCCGTAATTTACACCCATGCCTTCAAGGTTTCCAGGGCTAGTCGTGGGCCAACATAAAGGGGCAAAAAGACATGAAGACTGCCCTCAAAGGGGCTACAGGAGATGTTCAGAGTGATGGTACAGAAGACAGTGGGTAGAAGTTCCATCAGATCTGAAAAGGTCAGCAAGAATAGTTGACAGTGGGACCTGCCAAAGGGGACCAGAGGGAGGGCATGACACCGCCGGAGAGTGTGACACCCCTGTGGTGTGCGGGGCTGGATGAATCCATCACAAACCCCACCTGCTACTGGTCAAACCGGGCTCCCAGTCAGGCGACAGCAGCTGGCTCTGCCAATGACTTCATAGCCAGAGTCACGTGTTTGTGGTGATACTGGTTTACACAAACCTATTGCACGGCCAGTCATATAAAAGTATATTATTACCTCATACAGTGGTGGAACAACTGTACACTGGGCCCTGGGGCAAAAATGGTCCCACCCCCTTCCAAATTTACACCTAGTGTCACAATGCTGGCAATGCACATGCAGACAGAGATGCCACCTGTCCCATATTTTACAGTACCAAATTTTATTGTACTTCCCATATAATGTAGTTTATTCTTCAGAACCATGACAGGGTGTGGGAGAGGGAGTGATGACAGATGGGAATCGGAAAATGACCCTCATTACTCCATATGATCGCTTGCCAAACCCGTATTTCCTTTCTGCGCCTAAACAAGAACGAAACACCATTATCAAACACATGCTAATGCAACCAAAGCCCTAACGTTGTGAGGCTATGATAATGTAACTCATGTACCAACATGGTGTTTAAAACACAAAGGGCAAAATTATTTTTAAGAATAATTTCCCTTTCCTGGCAGCGTGGGTGGAGTGGTGAGGCCATGGATCTGTGCCAGCAACTGGAAGGTTGCTGGTTCAAATCCTGTGAACGCCCAGACCCGTAACCTGCAATTGCTTCGTCCTGGGTATGACGTTAATCTAAATCCAGCCCTATAAGGAGGACCTCCAGCTTTCAGGATCGGCACTCCAGCCACCGGAAAAAACCTTACACTGCTCCATTCGGAATAGTGTGGTGCTGAGGTGTCACATGGCTGCATTCGGGTTCTCATCCCACCCATCCCACTGTAATCAGTGCATGCTCTTTATCTTACCTATCATCGATTAAAATGATACTCGAACTCATCAATGTATGTCAATGCTTGTATCTGAGCGTCTCGTCAAAATTTAATTGGTGTATAGCAGTTCAGCGTGGGGCTACTTGTCTGCCGATAAGCCCTTACATGGCAAAGCCCACCAATACGCAGTGAATATGTCATTTATTTCTGAAGTTGGGGTCTGAGATGGTGAATAAAATTTAAGGGGATAGCCCAGGAGCCGGGAGAAAGGTCAGACGGTCGTCACGGTTACATGCTGTGACAGGTCGGCATCATGGGAAATGGCAAGCGCAGCTCCCAGGCGTAGTTTGGTCCCACGCATGGCCCCATGCAAAACTATTTGCCCCCGCACCGTCACTGTCTGGGTATGAGAAATTAATAAGGCGTCTGCATTTAACTCAGAGGGTTTATTCAGAAATACTACTAATTATCTTCAATGGCAACTTTCGCTTTTCTTTGCAATGATCCTGAGAAATATAAAATGAAAAACTGCATAAATGTACCAATGGCTAAAGTGTCTTCAGGAGACAGCTGAGCTCACATTTTGCAGACACTCAGTGCCTGATAAGTCTGTGTCTCTGTGACTTTCAGACTTTCAGGATCATTTGTGAGCGGAAAATGAAAATGTACACACAAGGAAACACAAGGTCCTTAAATGCAAATAATAAAACATTGAGAAGCCAGCATATTACTTTTGCAGTTAATTAGTTTTTTTGTTCACATTGAATGTCAGATTTTGTTCATTAAACCTTTAATCTGTAAAATGGGAAAAACTGGCATATCATACATAAGGATAAAATCACACCATTCATGTATATATTTAATTATTAGATAAGTGAAAAAAATTTCTCATAAATAACACACATTTTTAAAGTGCAGGTTTCATGTTCGCCAATAGTACAAAGAAATCCATCCATCCATCCATCCATCTCAGATTTACTGCATATCTAGTACTGGGGTTCATCAGTGGGGGGGGGGGGGGGGGGTGGTCGGGTGATTTCCAATCTATGCTTAAATGTGG
>JAODLC010000113.1:20092654-20111562 GCA_026781145.1 Hippopotamyrus pictus
CAAAGATAATTTAACAAAGTACTGTTTTCAGTTTGATTTTAATTTAACATACCGTCCCAACTTTTTCTGATTTGGGGATGTATTTATTTTATTTATAGAGGTTCCTGATGCAGTACATAAATTTATGTGGTGCTTTTATGCATTTTAAACTTACAAACGGTGCCGACCCTAACACCATAGTAAGGTTAAGGTAGACTAGGCTAGGCTATGATGTTTCATAGGTTAGGTGTACTATACTAAAATGCATTTTCGCCTTACAATAGGTTTAGCAGAACATAACCGCATCGTAACCTGGGAGAGGCTGTATACATAAATTACCATAGGGGCCCAAATACGATGACATTCCCCCACCTTTTGGCAACTACCAAAACTATTTTGAAATACCAAGACTTACCTTTACTGTACAAAGAAAATTTATTTTACTTAACATACAATAAGCAAACAAATGAATACAAATCGCACTGTACAGCCCTGCTTTCAGACCTCCTTTGTCTGGCACTTTGATTTGTGCATGACTATTGCTGATACTATCATCATCACGCATGCTGCTGTTACTCCACCCAAAATCATCACCAGGGTGTCCCGCTGGCCGACCTGAGGAAGTTCTCTCAACAGGAAGCCTTCAGTATGGGATTTTTCTACTTCCCGGCAACCTGGACACAAACCATAAACTTAAAATGAAAACATGAGCCGGGCTGTGCTTACAAAGAACAACACTGCCATATAAAAAGCACAAACTTCTGCCCCTCCGAGCACTTAATTTACCTTCGGGACGGAAAGTGTAATCAGCTTCCTGAATGCGGTGGCCGACAGGAGGCCAAAGTGTGCAGCGGTATGTAGCACAGTCGCTTATAGCTGAACTTGGGAGGCAGAGAGAGAGATCCTCCCCGATCAGATAATCGTGCTCAGCTGACATGAAGAGTGCAGTCTTATTTGTGTGCAGATTTTTAAGAACCAACCCAGTCAAACTCTCATCTCCGCCCTCCACCTGCCAACAAAGACAACTTTGTTTTTTTTTTTTCTTAATTCCTCAAGTGGTTCGTAGTCCTTAAAAAACACACACACACACACACACACACACACACACACACACACACACACACACACACACACACCATATATTCCTATCAGTGTGGGGACTCGCCATTCATTTCTTTGGCCATAACCTTAACCCTAACTATGATCTAGGGTATAATACTAACTCTAATCATGCACTAATCTTAATCATAAATAACCAAACAAAATACAAGGCTTTTGTCTATTTTTGTCTATTCACAGATTTTTTATAAAATAAAGGTTTCTATTGTGGGGACTTGAAAAATGTCCCCAAAAGCTAAAAAGTAACATGTTTTTTTTTTTTTTTTTTAGCATATTATGGGGACATCTAGGGGCACATGTGGGGATACACACACACTTTTATTTAACATTAGAAACGTTCCTATACGTCAACACCAAGACAACGTCATCAAACACATTTCAGTACTACATTCTGGGAAATTTAACATACCTTATACCAGGTCACTCTCCTGTATTTCAGGCCCGGTTCGGCATTAACTTTACACGGTAAAGTTGTTAGATCATTGAAGTCTGCATCGGCCACAAATAGCAAAAGAACGTATGAAGCTGTAAAGACAGATCATCGTTTTGAAATTGAGCAATCATTCCACCTGCCTTATAGTTAAGGAGATCGTCTTACGCAACACTCAAAACATAAATTGGCAGTGACCTCGGTTTGTGCATTACTCGATTATAGGAAGGGTGGTTGAACCAAGTTCATTCGTATATGTAAGCTGTCTTTTGTTAGCGCGTACAGTCTACGTCACTAAATGTAGAATTTGCATTTATGTATTTATACAGCAGACACTTTTTGAACAAAGCGACTTACGAGGTATTCAGATAACGCTAAACGCTAGTCGTCAACGACCTAGAGTAATGGCGACGTTGTTCTTTAGTTTACTGTGATCTGACATATTGCGGGAAACCCCAAATGGATGATTGCGACATATTTTATCGTGAAAATTCTGTAAATTGTGTTTTTTCCAATGTAAAATTCGAGTAGTATTCGAAGTTTCTTTGTTTTACTTTCGATTTAATGCGTTGTTATCCGTATGCGAATATGATTAAAAGTGCGTGCACTCGTACAAAAATAAAGTGCACGAATTTTGCAGACTTACTATACTGGATGTTCAGTGGTGTCATGGTTACGCAGATGGAAGAAATTATTTTCTTGTACTGCACACAAAGTTGCAGAAGCTGGAGAGGACGCAGTTCTTGTGCATCCGGAACCACCCGTGACCGGAAGGAGAAGTGTTTTTTTTAACCGATCTGATCTATAACACACCAACCGGTTTAAGTCGCTTGATTCTTGTAAAAAATAAATAAATAAATAACTGCCTCTACATAACCCTGTTTTTAAGTAAAAGAAGTGTTTATTTACAGTCTCAAATACTTAAATAACAGGACAATGCCTATTTAGTGATATACCCCCAAACGATCTTTCTAGCCACATATATTACAACTTTATGCTTTTTACTTTGATTTCAGAAGTAGAAAGCAATGCATACAGCTATGCAAGTATACCGGGTTTTCAACATCCCATTACTGGCTCAAAAAGAAAGTTCAACCATTCACACTGAACATCAACACTGATCTAAAGGACAAAACATTATAGTAAAACCAACAGTAGAAAACCTCAATACAAAACAAACCAAGTGTCAGAGAATTAGACATGGAAATATTTTTTTAAAAATTCCATAGAAAACATTTTAACAAGGTGAGATGCTTATACTCAATATGATATTCCTAATATCCTAACTACAGGATTTCTTCAATCTCTGGCTGCAACAACCTTACACACCTTTTG
The DNA here is from genome assembly GCA_026781145.1 of Hippopotamyrus pictus. Classification (NCBI taxonomy): domain Eukaryota; kingdom Metazoa; phylum Chordata; class Actinopteri; order Osteoglossiformes; family Mormyridae; genus Hippopotamyrus; species Hippopotamyrus pictus. Next base: position 20,095,518 of record JAODLC010000113.1, read on the forward strand.
GTTGGTCTACTCTCCAATACTCGTTAACTTTGGTAATGCTACTCAAGTGAATTCTTAAAATTCTACTTTAAAGATAAAAAAAAAATAAAAAAATAGGAGAGTTGGCTTGTATTTCGTGTTTCAAGGTGGCAATTTTGTGTCAATTCAAAACAAAATGCTGCCCAAAGCTACCAAAATCCGCCCACTATGAAAAGGTAATGTTCAGAACAGAAGCTGGACAATCTGGACGACTTGCTGTATCTGACTCACATAAAAAGTGATCTGAAAGAAACACCCTGATATAAGTGCAGGTATAACTACCTGTTGAATTGGAATTCATGAAACTGTACTCATCAGGTCCCACAAAGTCACTGCGGTCCAAATCCTTAAATCAAATTTTCAAAACTCCATTTCATTTTGTATGTACGTTTAGGGCATCTGTTAATGGCTCAGATTTACCAAGGTCACAGCTAATCTTTCCAAGTGAAGAGACACAGAGTATTTGCCTGAAAAGTTCACATGGCTGGCAATCATCTTTGGCCACAAAAAAAATGGAAACGGCCACCACACCCACACCTCATGCAGTGGTTTCATATTGCAAAATGGTCAAGAGTGATGACTGAAGTAAGGATGACTGGAAGGCTGGAATCACTACGGGGCACCGCCAGTAGCAGGCACAGGAGTCTGCAAGGTGCCGGTGGCAGGAAAGACCGTTGGGCTGGCCAGGGAACCAATGGGAGTGGAGGCCGGCAAGGTGGAGATCCCTGTGGGTAACATGAGCAAAGAATTTTACACAATCTTACTTCACTTAAATATTAGGGAGACCAGAATATGAAGGTCTGCAAGTTAACATACAAGGACCACCTACAGATTGTTTGGCTAGAAAAGGCCCAGTAAAACAGGAGAAATGATGAACTTGCCAACAGCAACCTGGTCAAAGCAGAACTGGTCCAACATCACTTCTGATGTGGTAGCTGAAGATTCAAGTTCATTCACGATCCAAACAAACATTATTCATTAATGTAAAACTAATATATAGGCCAAGTATATCTGTTCTCATAGCAAATGTGCTGACAACGGCTAACGTGACACATCAAGAGAAAAACTAAAACAACTTGGGATTTAGAATTCAGTACAGATTTGCTTTGGGACATGGAGCCGTCCTGTGAAATGTCATCCCCCATCTGAATCCCACCCCACTGTGACGTGTCACTCAGCTATTGGGCCAATGATACAGTTGTTAGATCACTGAAGTCTGCATCGGCCACCAATAGCAAAAGAACGTATGAAGCTCTAAAGACAGAAATTGAGCAATAATCCCACCTGCCTTATAGTTGAGGAGATCATCTTACGCAACACTCAGAACATAAATTGGCAGTGACCTTGGTTTGTGCATTACTTGATTACAGGAAGGCTGGTTGAACCAAGTTTAGTCGCATCTGTAAGCTGTCTTTTATTAGCGCATACAGTCTACGTCACTAAATGTAGCATTTGCATTTATGTATTTACTACAGCAGACACTTTTTGGCTAAAGCGACTTACGAGGTATTCAGATAACACTAAACGCTAGTCGTCAACGACCTAGAGTAATGGCGACGTTCTTTCATTTACTGCGATCTGACTATTGGGGGAAACCCCAAACGGATGATTGCGACATATTTTAGTATCGTGGATATTCTGTAAATTGTTCCTGTAAATTATGTTTTCCCCCCCCATCAACATAAAATTCGAGTAGTATTCGAATTTAGTAGTTTTTGTTTTACTTTCGGTTTAATGCGTTGTCATCCGTATGCAAATATAGTTAAAAGTGCGTGCACTCGTACAAAAATAAAGTGCACGGGTTTTGCAGACTTACTATACTGGATGTTCAGTGGTGTCATGGTTATGCAGATGGAAGAAATAATTTTCTTGTACTGCACACAAATCTGCGGAAGCTGGACAGGACGCAGTTCTTGTGCATCTGGAACAACCCTTTCGACCGGGAGGAGAAGTGTTTTTTAACCGACGTGTTTTATCTAAATCAAATGTAATACAGCAACTGATTTAAGGTTTATTGTTCCACATTTATAAATTTTTTTTTTTTTTTTTTTTAAAGGTGTGTTACTCTAAAAATCATTTAAATTTACCTTGATAGTATAACCAACATGTTATGTTTTAACTGACATGTTTTATTAGATTATCAAAATGTATACTCAGCTCGATAGCAATATATGTTTTATCGATTATAATCATATTTATCTTTATAAGAATTATTTTTACTGAGATCTCAGATTACATATTTTTAACTCGATAGCGACATTTCATTGATTAAAGCCCTATATTCAACTCGATAGTGATATGTTTAGTTAACCGGCATGATTTTAATAATTATCACCTTGATAAATTGATAATATTAGGGATTTTGCTTTAGTGATATGCATTTAATTGCAGACCAAGTTGTATTACACGTAATCTAATTTTTCCAGGCACACTGAAGCAGCAGCTCAGATCAACAATGCCTGCTTAAGAGGTCACATTGTAGGCCTACCAACCACTGAAACCTTCGATATTGATGATAAAAAAAGAGCAGTGTTTCCAGCCCACCTGACATCATGTTGGCTGAACTCACGGGAGTATTTCCACTGGACACAGAAGTCATGCCTCCAGATCTACCCTGGTCCTTCACAACAGGATCTGAGAAAACATGAGAACAACATGAAGAGGCAGGAATTGTGTTAAGATTACAAGACCACACAAGGTAGACCCCTGAAGGTCCCAAACTAATCACTATCTGCCGGCGTACTTCTTGTCCTCTTCTTAAAAGGGAGTTACTCACAGAAGTAGGCGTGGTCCATGGCCTCGCGAGCTGTAAGCCGGGCTTGGTGGTCATACCGCAGGAGCTTGTCCAGGAAGTCCAGGGCCTCAGCACTCACCAGGTGCTGGTTCTCACTGTGGACAAAGCGCTCCCACCTCTTGCGAGAGTGCCTGTTGGAAAATGCGTTACAAACCATGAAGCCAAGAAAGTGCACAGTGAGGAGGAGGGATTAGTAGGACCTCATAATCATAAAAACCAAACATTTTTCTAAACAATTAATAGTTTTAAACAAAAATGATGTCCTTATATGAGGACATAGGGTCTCAGGAGGTTAAGGAGGGAGTGTAAGAAGCAAATGTAGGTTAAACCTGAGAACCACCACCCAAGACTCACCTTCCTAAGATGTCATTGAAGCGTGGCTCCAGCTTAATGTTGTACTTATCGATGTAATCATACAGGTCCTCAGTTCCTAAAACTTTTGCTATTCGCACCAGCTGGGGAACAAGAGGCGCATGAGTTCGTCATCGCCTGGCAAAGATGATCACAAACCGGTATTACCCCATTTTTTGAGGAGCTTGTCCTCCAACAACAACAACAACAACATTATTACATGGGGCAGGAAAGTATGGGCAACCAACCTGGTCATAGTTATCATGGCCATGAAAGAAAGGCTCCTTCCGGAAGATCATGCTGGCCAGCATGCAGCCAAGGCTCCACAAGTCCAGGCTGTAGTCGTACATCTAGAGTCAATGTAAGTGGAATGAATGGTGGCGACAGGAATCCAAGCCAAATGATGTCACATATTTTTGAAAGTACGGGAGAGCTCTTCACAAGAACAGTCAGCCCAACAAAACAGCTGGTCTATTCACTTATGAGTTCCATCCCAAGAGAGATGGTATGCAAAAAGAGTTCTTAAATACAGGAAGTCTAGAACAACCCCTAGGCTCATAAACAGCTTCTGTTAAGGCTTGTTCATACTTCACTTTTCTGCGCGTGCTTTCGTCCGCTTTCGGACTGCGGATGGTCGTGCACGCAGCAGCGTGTGTTAATACTACATTTGGCAGCGGATGGTCGTGGCTGATGCATGCATACAGCAGTGATATTCCGCCAGACCAGCGGCCTGTACTATGAAGCGGGGTTACTGGCTTATTGGGGTAACTTGTCGGATTTAAGGTACCACAGTTTAAATGGACTTCATATTCGTTCACTTACATTTTGCCCAGACTACCTTAAATCCGACAAGTTACCCCGATAAGCCGGTAACCCCGCTTCGTAGTACAGGCCACAGGAGAGGTCTGTATTGCAACAGATATAAGCTGTGTAGTGAAACAGGTAAATTTTAATGAACAGTTTTAAAGTTTAGTCAAGACTTGGGCTAGTATTAAAGTAAGGTATACCATGGTATTTTGAAATCCTTACAACAAAATTAACTGAGGCGCCTGCCCACCACCCCTCTGCCTCTGCAGCTCAGTCCACTGAGCCAGCAGAACCTAACTCACCTGGTAATCCACCAGCAGCTCCGGACCTTTAAAGTAGCGGGAGGCCACCCTGACATTGTACTCCTGCCCGGGGTGGTAGAACTCGGCTAGACCCCAATCGATAAGCCGTAACTGCAAGAGGAAAGCAGGCGTGTTCCAGACGTGCAAAGAATCAGCGGGTGGGGAGGCGGGGGCAGTGGAGTACCTTCCGGTGCTCGTGGTCGATCATCACGTTGTGTGGCTTGACGTCCCGGTGCATGATGCCCATGCTGTGGCAGTAATCCAGAGCCTACAGAAAAGTCAGCCACAAAGCGAGCTCATGTGTGCATAAAAATACAACGTACAAAAAAAAACAAACATGGATTAAAAAAAGCAGGTCAGCTCTCACCTTCAGGATTTCATACATGTAGAACCGTATGTCAAAATCTGTCAGGGTCTGGTACAATTGCTGTTAAGCATACAACAAGACAAAATACAATGGAAAAACTCTTTAATCAAAACATTCACCTAATTTTTACCTAGAACTCAATACTCAGCTTTTGCTTGCAGTGTTTAAAATTTCTCCATTTCTGCAAAGCTAGATCTTTCAGCATGTTCGGACTGCAGAATATACCAGCTTTGTACAAACAAACATGTCAACATTTACATGTCACAGCTTGTGCTGGTTAATGACAGACGTAACGGATAGGGCAGGCAGAACAGACATGATTACTCTCTCAGGAATGGCAAGAAACACTACCACACAATAAGGCTTCAACAGTTATCAGTTTGCATGCAAGAGCGGAAGCCTCTTTTGCACTTGTCTCAAGGTATTTTGTGACTCGACAAGCACAGCAGAGGCCAGGTGTAAGAAATAAGGCAGTTTCACAAGATGAATCTGGAGTGTTGTTACCTTGAAATCTGTGTTATTTACATGCTCAAAAACCAAAGCAGGGGTCCGGGACTGTGAAGTGAAAAGATAAGGAGTTAAAACTGGCTCAAGATGAACACACAAACCTCATAAAATAAGCAACTCACCACTGGATCTTTCACGATATCTGCCAGTGCGATCAGATTGGGTCCTCCTCGGAGGATCTCCAAAATCTTAATCTCGCGCTTGATTTTCTTCTTCTTCACCGGCTGTGGAGTCGCATTTGGCAAAGGTCACCGTGAGCCTAGCACAAAGCCTACATTCCCTCGCTGGGGTTTCACATGAGAATAAGCCGCACGCATAAACAGACATTGGCAACAGCACAGTGCTGCAGTTTCACGGCAGTCTGAATGAGTCACCTGATCCAACAACTGAAGGTGGACCCAAGTGCTCCAGCAAACTGACATGTATTAGTCATTTGAAACAAAAATAGAATCACCTTGGCAACAGAAAAAAAAATCTCCAACAAGGCAAATTTTTTGCAGTCTGCTTCAAGCATGTCTTTTTCATCTACGAGTTAGTTTGTGGGAAAGCAAAATGTAAAGTTCCTTTGCAATTCATGCTGCCTTAAAGTTGAACAAAATCTGTTTAAAATGAGTAAAGATGATTCGGTAGGTATTGTTCAGTGCTATACTAAAGGAGAGGAAAACCACAGTTGGCCCTACAGAGAATTCACAATTCAGCAGCAGAAAGCACATGCAAGAGAGACAACGTGCTGTGCTGCACACAAGCTTCTACCTCACTCACTTCCTTAAATTCCCTCCACTTACGATCATTCGAGCGTGAAGCCACTGCACTGTCAACCATTGCAAAAGCCATTAGATTATTGGATGCAAGTCTTTCTGTAACTCTGAGTAATTAAACAGCTGTCAGTAAAGCCTTTGGCTGTAGTCAAGGACAGTCTACCAGTCGACATAAAGGATTCAAAGCGTTTATTGTCATATGTACAGTAGAAAAGTGCATTTCTCTGTGCAATGAAATTCTTACTTGGCTGTCCACACAAAAATGCCAAAGGTACAATATAATAGAAAAACGGAAAAATAAATACTTAAGTGTAATGTGCAAAACAGCTTAATGTGCAAAAAATTACAGTATGCAGTAGTATGGTACGGTATGGTAGTATGATGTCCATTAAAAGATGTTTTATAAAGAAGAACTAATTCTGGCATATATCACCTTATTTTTAGCAAACTTTGGGAAAACCACTACTGGGGTGCTGTACTGCTGTCCCATGTCTTGACCAACTTATCATATCATAGGGTTATAGCACAGACTTGCATCTCCTTCATGCCTGAATGCCCCAGAGCCTGGGGCAAACATCAACTGAGCCTGCCATCTCAAACTCACAGCTCAGACACAGCAAGGTCATAGGCAGAGCTGCTGACATTCACTGGCTGTCCTAACAGACACCTGAACAGAAGTTCACCATCACACTCCCAATGTTAGCTTAAACACATACGCATCAGAACCCGGCTTGTATGTTTTTGTGGCTATGGGGGTGGAGCCAGGCAAGCTGCTCAGCGTGGTGCCCAGAGAAGGTCTTCTCCGGCAACTATCAGAGTTGTTTCTTTGATGACTTTTCACCACTTAATGTTAGTGCTCACCAAGTACCAGCAACTAACTACACTGACTTGAGGGAAGTGTAAATAACTGGTACAAAAATATTCAGCATAAACTTATATTTCTAGCTAAAAACATCATATTTCATTTTTTTCCATAAAAATAAAGGTTTATTCTTATTCTTTTTTTAACCAACCCTTGTTAAATTCCACTGAAATCCAACAATTTTTTGGTTTGGTCCAACCGAAAATATTGGCCTATTTCAGCCTCAATTTTGTCATAGAAGCTTGCAAAAATCCCACTAAATTTCATCGAGTATCTCAGGTCTTTAGTATCAAAACTAAAATTTTGACTTATCACATCTAATCTAATCTTTTCAGTTTTCACCTGCTGATACATACCAAGACAGAAACCTGCCATTTCACAGCTATGCGCAGAAAAGCATGGGGGGAGAAATTAATGCACAGCAAAAGGGCTCTAAAATAGCGTTTCTCAACACGGTCCTCTGGGACTCCCAGTCATTTTGTCTCCCTCTCAGCTCCTGGAGCAAACATATGGACTGTCTGGGGTCTTCAAGGACCAGGGTGGGAAACGCAGATCTGAAGCACCAACATTTTCAAACCTACCTTGAGTATTTTGACCACCACTTTCTCGTTATTTGTGATGTTAATGGCTTCAAAGACCTCGCTGTACTTTCCACGGCCCAACTTCCGCACCAGCTGGTAGTCATCTTGGTTTCTGTCATCAAAACAAATGTCAGGCATTCCATGTGTTGAAAGAAAAAACAAGCCAAAAACAAGAGGAAACCATGTTCCCCTCTATTGAAAATGTACAATGTAGAATAATATATATGAAGTGACAAGCGTCCAAAAATCTAAACTATGTTTTACATTTGTACAAGGGGTGAATGCAGCCATTCAATTCCTGTCTTTATGCAAATTGCAACAAATTCAACATGGTAGTCTGATACAGGGCAAAAAGGTTGCTACAATGCTACAAAGGAAATGCTGCAAAAACCTGTTATGTTATCGCTTTAGCTTATGATTTTCCTATGGATTTCCTGTTGATCCTAAGAGCAACTAGTTCACTCAGCAGGGGCCTATCAAGATGAAAATCCCCCCATTTCACAGAGCGCTGCTGCTGCATGAGAGGGGGGGGGTCTGTTCCCTCACTTACCCCCATTCGACCACATGAGATTCGTAATCCCAGTATCCTCGAGGCTGATGCGTGTTCACTTCCGTGTACACTCTTGCCCGACTTGAAACAGGTCCCGACATGTTTGCCGGGCTGGGCAGGAAGGGTGGGGTGCACAGTGGAGGAGAGGCCAGGCAGGGCAGGGAGCTCACAGGAGGGAAGGGAGAAGGGAGGGAAGAAGGGGAGGAGGGGGGGAGGAGGGACTGTTGTGGGGTGTGAGTTGGACCTCCTGTACAACTTAAAAAAGGAGGGCAATTAAAAAAGGAAATTATTACAAAGTCAAAACATGAATCATAATTCGTCCGGCAAATAAAATCCGGTTCATTACTACACAATTTTTTTAAAAGCATAAAATATTCGTCCAAATGCCAGGAGGTTATGAGAATACGTCAAAATTGACTCACGTGATAATGGGCAAACGATCCCTATGGTAAATAAGACGGACATGTACAGCACCATACAGCCAACGTTAGACTGCATTACGTAAAAAAGAAAAGCCCAGATATCGCGGCTACCTTTTACTCTTAAGACCTATTTAAATTAACATAGGCCAGTCAAAAAAGGCTGCGTAATTCAACTCATGACAACTTTATCGACTCTGCCAACTCGTCGTTACCACTAACAAGCGACTATTTCAAACAGATTTCAGTCTAATTATTACGCTAAAATCGGAAAAGCAAATTATCTAGGCAGCACAGAGCGCAAGCTTACACACAGGTGCCAGTCATCGGGAAAACCATAAGCGCTGGTTTTACCAGATACCCCAAGAGCTGGGGGAGAGGCATCACGACCAAGTACAGGACAATTCATCCGCTTTACACATTTTATATATTGAGCCCCTTAAGAAATCCTCCCTTTTAAATTCTCCCCCGAAAATGACTGCTCTTGCAGTACAGCGTCCGGCTAATACCTGCTCAGTACAGCCCCCAATTTCCCACTTCACGCTGTTACGATGCTACCTCTCGCTGTTCCTCACGCGCACTGGTAGCGCACAACCTACGCAACCACCGCTTTCAACCGGAAGTCTCTTTCACGTCTCGCGGTGAGATATTTATATTCTGAGCGCCAAACGTGGACAGCGATTGGCCGAGCTGAGCTCCACCTCCGCGTAAAACAACGGCCTATATTTCACTTTGCCCGATATACGTCTGTTAGATTCCCAGTATAGGAATATAAAGGCACATATATTATTACCGGTACTGCAAACCTGACCAGAAAAGCAGTCTTCAGCACATACCATTAGTATATTTTAGTATTGTATATTTGCCATAAAAGCAGTTACGTAATGAATGACGTGTGGATTATGTAGTCGATGACAAATCCCTGCTAGTGACCCGCGATTTTTATAGCAGCGCCTCATTGTGGTTGGTGGAGTTAATAATTAGTAGTCGTTTACGTGAGACGCCTCTAGATGGCGCAACCTCATTACGCACCCGTTTAAATTTTGGAGCTTGGGGCGTCGTGGGTAAATGATGACAATAAACCGGTTGGCTGACCTTATGCCCTTTTTACTGTCATGCATTTCGTTGTAAGAAATCGATTACCATTCACTTACTGTAGGTCTGCTAAATTTCACACACATACACACACACACACAGTCGTGTAATCATATCGTTTTGAGGAACGCTCATTCATTTCTGTGTGGAAAAAATGCTAATGCTAACTATGACAACCTTAACTCGTACCCAGCCCTAACCATAATCATAAGTAACCAAACAAAATACAAGAGTTTTTTAATTTTTAGTTTTTTCATTATAGTCACAGATCTTTATAAAATAGAGTTTTCCCATATGGGGACCAGGAAACCAGTCCCCTTAAGATAAAAATATGGCATATGTATCTAAATGGCACCCTTAACCCCTACTCAGCCCTAACCTTAACCATAAGTATCTAAAGAAAACACAAGTTTTTTTGGAATTTTTCCTTTTTTGATTGCATTCACAGATTTTAAATATTGAGGTTATCCAAATGGGGACCTGAAAAATGTCCACAAAAGTAAGGAAGTTTCAGGATTTACCACACTTTTTGGTCCCCAAATATGATCTATGCAAACCTACTCTCTCTCTCTCTCTCTCTCTCTCTCTCTCTCTCTCTCTCTCTCACACACACACACACACACACACACACACACACACACACACAGGGGTTCTGTAAAGGGGGTGGGCATTTAGGATGATTCCAAGGGGCCCTAAAAAATCTGGAACATAATTGAATTGGTCTGGGTTGGGGGCCCAGTGTGATAGGTTGTCATGGGGCTCAAAAGCTCTAGCAGCACCCCTGCACACACACACACACACAGTTTCATGTTGTCAACCATTTTGGATATTGTTAATACTTTTCACCAAACTCGTTTATCGAGACTTACCCCTTTTCACTTATTTGCCGTAATCCCTGCACATCTGTCAAGGTTTTTTTGACACTTTTTCGGACTGCTTTCCAGTACAAACAACCTACCATTTGTCTTCTGGGCACCCTTCCCGCCAAACCCTAACCCTTGACACCCCAAGTGTCAGCTCATTGCTCCACAGCTCCTCTTTCATCACTTGAAGCTTCTCCTCTGCCTTCCTGTCTTGACCTGAACCCTTGAGGGTCTTTTTGGACACAACCTCACCGATGTCTGCATGGCTTCTGTCCAAACCCACCTTCTTCGGTTGCAGGTCACCCATCCTTCCGCAAAAGTGACGGTTGTCTTTTGCCCTCAGTGATCATTATAGCAGTACAGCTGTGTTCACTGCACCGGATTATGAGATTTTCACAGACTACTCTCTGGTTTCGTGGATGTTAAGGATCTTCAAAGACTCCCTGCATGGATTCTATCGTCTTGGGACATGATACCCTGTCTCTTTGGGAAATTTCTCGTCCTGCAGCTAGAAGCTACAAAGCCAAGACAGAACCCAACAATAATTAATTTCTCAGAATTTTTGGTACCACTTTACAATAAAGCTCCCTTTTGCCACTTGTAAATGGTAGTAACTCATTAATAAAAAGAAAACTGTTATTAGTTGTTTAAAATTATCTTTTGATAATTTACAAAGTGTTACAACCTAATTAATAACCAGATTATAAACCATTCATAAACCCTTTATATGGATAGCCTTATTGTAAAGTGACACCGAATTATTTTAATCTTAAATAAGCTCAAAAAACATGCTGCAAATGTATCGACTACCAGAGCACAACTTACTTAACCAAGCCAGTTGAGGGTAGCCAAAAAACCCTCCAGGGAGTATTTATTTTATTTTATTTGATGTTATTTTATTATATTTATTTTCTTGGCCAAAACGCCTCTCTAAAGTCACTTACTAACATTAACTGGAGTGTTATTGGCAGCAAAATGAACAATTACATCTTAAACAAGTCAGAGGGCATGTCAAAAAACGTTTAACAAACTCTGCCCCTTAGTTTGAAGTGTATATAAACTCTCTCTACGCAAAAACCACTGCTCTTTTTTTGTGTTGCTCCCCAACCAGTCAAATATTTGGGTTGTCTAATTTAACTAATTAAATGTGTGATATGAGTCACTATGATTTGAAACTCTATGAAGATCTTCGTCAAGTCTATTTGCAAAGAAATACCACAGAAAGATCTGAGCCTTTTTTACCTTTGGTTGCCCAATTCTTGTAATTCTAAGGTCCTCCTAGTGGTTGCTATTAATTCAATTTAAATTTTGGAAACTTTTCAATGAGGTCATCCAAATGAGTTGTGTCTTTGATTATAAAGTACACCAAAATTAATTTACCTTACACCTTATACATTTATTAATATACTTTAGTAATAGATGTTGATGATTTCTAAATGCCATACCATGGCTGATCAGTCTATAGTCAAGAAGTTCATTTTAGTCTCAGCTACTTGGAAAGCAATCTCTTCCTGTTGTTTTCATCCAAAAGGGCCTTCCCATTGTCTCTGTGAGCTGCAGTACATGCATCTGTCAGTCCTGTTAACAAAAGGAGCTCTACAGTTATTAATAGGAGGCTGCAAGAATGGAAAGGGGAGGAGAGCGGTCATTGGATAGATCCAGCTGGGTTGCACAATATGGAAGAGAGTGTGGATGATGGATTAAAATTGATAGTGATGTCCTTTAAGAGATCTCAGTGTTTGTTTTGTCAGATTCTGAGTAATGAACTGTACAATATCAGAAAATCCTTTATGTACAGCTTTCATGCATATAAAATGTTAGTATTTTGTACCAAAAACCCAGGGATATTGTGAAATAATCAGTAATTGTTCTGAGAGGAGTATTTTTGTTTTTGACACAGGACATGATACCAACATATTTAGGGATCTGATGGCCATGCAACATGTCTAGAATCCATCTCAACTTTGTACACGGCTTATGAAAAAAAAATGCTGACACTTAAAAACTGATCTGTGTTAAGCAATAAACCTCACTTTTTGTGGCATGCCAAAATTCCAGTGGTGCTAAGGACCCAAATCTGTTAGGTCTTGGTCACGGTGACTCACAGGTTGTTCCTCGCCTCTTGGGAGCCTGACAAACTTATTTGACTCATTTGCTTTGGAAGCCATGTCAGCATTTGCGAGCCAAATGGGGCCTTGGCGATGATTTCTGGGTAAATCTGCCGCTGGACGTCCGAGGCATATCCCCTGGATAGGAAGGCTGTTCAGCAGTAACCTAGCGAGGTACGGTGAGCTGCGGTTTCCCTGTGCTGGGGTGTTGCAGGCCCAGGGTCAGTCCCCGAGGTTGTTAGCGAGCCCCAGATGCACGCTCCGCATTTCTGTCAGCGAGGCTGTTCCCCACTGCTCTGCACAGCCCTGATTGAGGATATCCTCTCCCCGATTGCTCCTAGTGCTGAAAAGCGAGACGCCAGCTTTGTCTTGGGCCCCGTGCAGCTGGAGGGGGTCCGCCCCCCTGGAGGAGAGAGCCGCAGCTGTAGTGGAAAACACGCCGGCCGTTCCGGATACGTTTGGGCCACTTTGCCCCTTTGCAGCCCAGTATGAGTTATAATCTTCAAAAAAATGTCCTGTCCACAGTGTGCTGAAATATCAGCCTCCCCGTCCTGCAGTTATAACGTACACCAGCTGATAAGATTCTATAGCTTGTATTTTATTGCATCCCAATCCTGAAAAGTTCTTCCATCCATGCAAGGCTGTATGATGTACATAATGTTTCCTTGCACACTGTCTGTATGCTGTAAATAATACTATTTTGCACACTGTCTTTAGGCTGTATATAATGCTTTCTTGCACACTATCTATGCTGTATATAGTGCTATTTTGTACAGTCTGTATGCTGTATATAATGCTATTTTGCACACTGTCTTTATGCTGTATATAATGCTATTTTGCACACTGTCTGTATGCTGTATACTGTATAATGCTATTTTGCACACTGTCCTTGAATAATTTTTTATGCTTAGCCTTTATCTGTATTCTGCTTATCCTTTGTTTTTATCATACTACTCCCCATTTTTACTTAATTCATAAAATGTAATGTATTTAAATTTTAATGTATTTAATCTTCTATCAGTTTAATGGTGTGCATGAAAAATAACATTTTGAGTCAAGGGTCCTGGACAGTACCTTTTATAATGCAGTGTGGATGCAGACTGAATGTCAAATTCACAGCTAGCTCTTAAGAGATGGCTTCTCCAACCTCCTGGAGCATCAGCGGACTGTATTTTTTCGGCACACGCTGTCGCTTGGCCGGCCGTCCCATCACCCGCACGCCGCACGCATGCAGTCCAGCACGCACACATGCACACGCGCTCTGCACACACACACACGGAGAGCCTCGGGGCTGAGGAGCAGCCAAAACAAGCAGGCACCCCTCCCTTGGACCACCGTGTCATTACACTCATGAACAACAATGTCGAGGCGGGGGTAGTTGGGGCGGGGGTTGGTCATGTGACTGCTGTGGCATCTGAAACAAGGAAGTGTTACTGAAGGTGTGAGGGACAAGCCAGCTGAGAGTTCACCACAAACTCGTTACATGCTCATGTCAGCCACTGTGAAAAGCCACTGGAAGTTCACACTGGAAAATAAAATATTAAATTGCCCAATCAGGGCTTCTGCTCTAATTGGGGCCTCTCCCCACCCCGCTTGGAAATAACCCATGCACTTCGGGTCGTCCCTTATTGTTTTATTGTTTACACAGGGAAACATCACCTCTAAATTACTATAACCGGTTGTTCACCCCTGCCTCGGGGCCCCCGCCCAGTTCCTGGGGTGCGGAGGCGGGTGTCGAGGCCATAGCCAGGGCCTTGCGGCAGCCGGTCTTGTCGGAGGACGGCCCGCATTGTCTGAGCTCCCGTCGCAGGGAATTCCTGCGCTTCCCCTTTCTGCGGCCAGTGAAGAAAAGCACATGCACAATGGTTCCTGTGTGCCGGCGAGTGTGCGGGACGGCCCTCGCCTGCCTGGGTCCCGCCAGAAAGGGGCTCCAGTGCTTTTTCCCTTGAAACGGGTCATAAAAATTCGGAAGCATCATATCCAAGTCCCCCTGTTCTTGAACAGGGGTGCCGGGGCGCATGTCTGATAGCCATTAATATTTGTGAGGTGGGGGTGAGCGGCGAGACCTCCTCCCCGTCAGTGCCTGCCTGAAATACGGCCCAGGCCGCCTTCCTCCTCAACACCGGGAGGATGTCATTAAAATGCTGCACCGGCCATCCCAAGATCTCTTAAGCAAAACCGCTCTGCATGTCGCAAGCGTCTGGAAACCGCTGGGCAGCTGGGAATTGGGGCTTCGGCCCCTCAGGATTGGCAAAATAGCTTCACGTCCTGTTCTGTTTTTTGTGTCTGAACTCGCCTGGCTCTTTCATGTGCCGCTGACAGGAGGACACTGGCTTTTAACCCTGACTAGCGGAACTGGGTTTTGTGATTAGAGTTACCTTAAAGGTGGCAAGGATGCCGGGGAGCTAAGCAGGAGCTGAGTGTGGCCTGTGTTAGAAGGCTGTGTCTGTGAGCAGGGAGTTGTTGGTTCAAATCCCAGGGTTGGCAAACCATTATCCCATTGCTCCAATTGTCTGGCTGACCCTCATATTTTATATAGTCTGCTATATAAAATGGAAATGTCTTGTTTTTATAATGGCACAGTGGGTATCTCTCAAACCTTTGGGGTTCGGGATTGAATCCCACCTCTGTTCTGGGTATGTGGAGTTTGTGTCTCTGCGCTGTGCAGGTTCCTTTCCACATTCCCAGGACATACAGTTAGGCTAACTTGTGTCTCTAAGTCACCCACCATGTGATTTTCCTGTGATACACTGGCACCCTGCCCAGGGCATTCTCCAGCCTCATTGCCCTCTTCTTCCCGGAAAATCCAGGTCTCCACATATACCTCGGGTGAGTGAATGGAATATATTTGAATGTTACATACAGGATGCCTCCCTAGAGTTCAGTAATTTTGTGCTGTCCTTCCCATTACTGCTAAACATTTTAATGGGAAGATGAACCTCTCTGAGCGTAATGCTATAAATAAAGAGCATTTATTTATAAGACTGAGTTGAGCATAATTTGTTGTGCTGCAATATGCATTATTTCTAGACCGATTTGGTATGTATGAAGTTTTGCTGCAGGTGGTGTTTCTGGTGAGTGCAAGGCTAGAAGGCACTTCTCACCTCTGAGCTGATTTGCATGGCCTTTCCTACAGCTTCACAGCTGAGGGCCTGATGCAAACACCGCAAGCAGTAAGTGTAACAGCTGAAGTAGCAGTTCCCTGTTCAGGGGGACCTCAATGTAATATGTAAGAATTTTTATATTCATAAATTACATACTATTTATTTAGCAGATGTTTTAATCCAAAGTGATTATGAAATAGAGAAGGCAGGGTCAGACAGTCCCTGCAGCAACTGAGGATTAAGGGCCTTACTCAGGGGCCCAATAGCAAAATCCCTAGACTGAGTCTGGGATTTGAACCAACAACCTTCCGATCATAAACACAGCACCCCAACCGGCTAAGCCACGTTTACCACTAGGTTGCACTACCTCTTCGTTTAACAACATTATGTAAATGGAAACTGAGGAGACCAGCTGCTGAGGTTTTGAAAGTGAAATGTTGTCCCATTCTTGCCTGATACAAGATTTCAACTGCTCTCCTTTCAAATGATTTCAGCGGGTGACAGGTCTGGACTGCAGGCAGGCCCGTGTAGCACCCAGACTCTTCTATACGGAGCCATG
>JAODLC010000113.1:20113589-20132423 GCA_026781145.1 Hippopotamyrus pictus
GGGGGGGGGCGGGGGGGGGGGGTGGAAATGGTCTAGCTCCATTTAAAACCCCCTGCTGCAGAACTTCCTGCAGGAAATCTCTTATGGAAGATGGGAGATGCTGGCGTCCGAGGGGGGGGGGGAGAAAAGAAAAACAAAATAAAAGGCAGCAGAGCAAGTCTTGGGGCAGGTACATCCTTGGCTGACAGCCACGTATGGCAGCGTTATTTAAGGGCCGCCTCTTCCGTGGTCCTGGTTGTTTTCTCTCTTTGGGGAGACCAAAGTATGTGTTGGGGGGGGGGCACCAATAAGTCCTTCCTGTCCGTTACGACTGCTGGACAGGACTCTTGAACCTGTTATTAATCTGAGCCGTTTTGGGCTCGCATTTTTGCTCGCTCAACAGTCGCGCCTGGGGTGGGGGGGTGGTGGGGAGGGGGGTGTACATCTGGGTCCCAGCGCCGGATGATGTCAGGCCTGGCACTGACCCAAAACGCCCGGGCCGCACAGAGAGTGCCTTTGCTGGGTCGGCCGTGTGTGTTTTTCCTTCCTCTGCCTCTGTGACATCTTCCTGCCTGAGGGGGGCCTGAGGGAGCCATTTGGGGGAGTCATGGGCCCAGAGCCGGGGGTTGGGGGGGCCCTGACAGCGGCAAATTCTCCTTGTGCGGGTTGTGATGCACCAGATGGGGAGACGGACTCGGGGCTATTGGCCTGAACTTGGCCGGTAATGGGCTTTCCATACTCGTGATCGACGGGGTGTCTTCCTTATCATTTCTAGCCCAGTCAGTCCTGAAGTGGCCCCCTGTCCAGACTGCTGGTCCAGGATGAGTCTGTCACTGAAATCAGACTGCAGACAGACAAGGGGCCCCGGAATGCACCAAATAGACAGTGCTTGGCGAAAGAAAGCGTGCAAAGGAGCGAAACAAACAAGAACACGAACAAACAAACATGAACATGTCGAGTCTAGTCATTTAATTCTATATCATTTTAAAACAACAGAAGCTGACGCAAAGCGCTTTCTGGTCGAGGGGGAAATGAGTAAAATACATACACAGTAAAATATAAATAACATGAAAACTTGCATACAATAAATAAGAATTAGGTAGTAAAAATAATAATTAAAATTAAATGAAATATACATCAAACGAATTAAAGAGCCGTAAGAGGGCAATAAAAATAATATTACAGTAGTATTATTAAAATTAATTAAAAGTAAATTAAAAGAATTGACGAGGACATGCAGACCCTCCAACAGCTGAAAGCAAGAGAAAAAAGGTGGATCTTTAATTTAGATTTTAAATCGTCAACAGTGTAATGATGAGGCAACATCACAGTGCCTTTTACTGATTGGACATCATGGGTCTACAGCTTGTGGTGATATTAACTAGGTGAATGTAATGCTGAACCCCATGTAAAGCATGTGTTTCTTAAAACATTAAAAATGTGAATAGGAGAGATAATCTGATGTCTTTAAAAGCATACCTTCTGGTTCAATTCCTGATAGTTGGGGAAAAAACTATACTTGTTCCATTTTTTGTTCATTTCAATTATCATTATTTTCTGAATTTCTTTCATACTGCATCATAAGTGGTTCATCACAAGCACCTTCAAGTTAATGATTTGCTTGAGAATTACAGAATGCAGCTGGTTGAAGCCCTGCTCACTGCTGAAAGTCACCATGCTGTTCTGCTTGATGACCTTCAACTCAGCTATAAGGACGTCTGCGAACGAATGACACGCAGGCGGAGGACGTTCCAGCACAAAAACTTTTTTATTTCAAATATGAAATGAAAAAAACCCCGCAACCCTGACCAGTTAGAAAAGTGGTTAGATGATGGATGGATCGTTGGATGGATGGATGGATGGATGGAAGTATGAAACAAAGTCAGTTTTGATGCACAAATTGTCAGTAGATGGTGCTTGTGAACAATGTTAAAACTAGTAAGATAATTGAAAATCATTAGTACTAATTGAAATTAAGAGTACTAGAGCAGTTAATTTAGCTAGTCTAATAATCAGTTTAGTTAACCACATGTTAGCGACCAAGAGATCCAGTCTAAAGGAATTTGGAGTGTGCATGTAGCAAAGCTATTTGGAAAATTCCATTTAATATGATTAATAGTTGAATCATTTTCAGCTTCATTGTCCACTCATTTACCTGTGGAGATATTTCTTTATTTTTTATTCCAGTTATATTCATCCATCCATTCATCCATCCATCCATCCATCCCTCCATCCATCCATCTTCAAACCACTTCCCGCACTGGGGGGTCACAGGGATTCCAGTTCCGCTCAAGTTATCATAACAAAATCACTTTTCCAGAAATGAGCATTTATACAGTGGTTTGAACCTGACTGCTTCTCTTCCTCTCTTCCTCTAGCAAGGGGGCAGCCGGTAGACATTAGTGACACATAAAGAGATTAAATAAAAGAGAGGAAATTCTCACTGATTCATCAGAAGTGACTGGTGATTCATGTGTCTGCACTCAGGAACTGGCGCTGGACGGAGCCCTGCTTTGTTTTGAGTCGCCCTTACCGTTAATGGTGCCCAAAGTTGCCAGATTTGGGATGGGGGCCTGGCGCCGTGGAACGGAACCCTGCAAAATAAAACTGGAGCTCCATGAGTGCGGGGCCTGGCCTCATACCGCTTTGGCCGACAACTCTTGTATCTCATTTTCCTCCCTCTGGCTTTATTAATTTCCCCTTCAGTCACAGTGAGAATATAAGGCACCGAATCAACATGCCGGAGAATCCAGATGACCTAAGCAAAGTGCCACCCCTGCCCGCCCACTGCACCACGGACCATGGAACACGTCTGAACAGGGGGGGTCCTTTGTTTGTTTGAAAAAGTCAGATATAAAAATCTGTTTTAAAAAAACACAAATATAGTGCAGAAGTTTATTAATAAGGTTTTTCGGTTATAATCAAATGATTTGTAGGTAATTTTCTCATAATTGTTCAACACTGCATTCTTACGGATGCTCCCAAAGTTACTCTGGTCCCAAGGTCCATGACGGTCACCTGCCCTGCTTTGAATACAGTAGGCTGGACGTGCACCCAGAACATCCCCCCGTTTCAGAAACCCAACAGCCCCCCCCCCCCCTTCCCTGCTTCCAGTGGGGGTCACGCTTAGTGATTTATGCCTTTGACATCCAAACAGCTGCGTCAGGGTGGAGGTGCAGAGCACGGGCCTGATATTCGCCGTGACTAATCGATACCAGACTTCAATAAAGCAAGCGTGAGATTCGCAAAACCACAGCAGTCAGTGACACCAGAGACCTCGACCCTTTGCCGCGGCTTCGCAAACAATTTCTTGGCAGTGGTTTAGGAAACAATGAAAGGGGCGGGGAGAGAGTTTGGGGTGGGGGTGAGTGGCGGTGGGGGGGGCACTGAACAGCAAAGCTAAAAGCTCCAAAGTAAACACACTACTTTTCTGTCCCCAGGAATCCCACTGAGGATTCTGACCAACCTGTTTTTCAGCAGTTGGGTTTTTTAGTGAGCTACTAATCATTTGGTACAGCCATCAGACGGCTCTCTTGTACAACAGATGTAAGGGCTTTGAAACCCATCGGTGAATATTGGCTTTGAAAATTCAAGAGGAAGTAAAATGGCAACCAACATTTGCTTTCAATAATGGGAACATAACTCACTCAAAGGGAAATTTATGATACATATTAAACTAAGATTTCATTTTTTGGCCTTTTTTTGGGAATATAACACATTATTCAGCAGGATGTGTCTTACAATGTACTGAGGAAGACCTACTGGACAAAAACTGGAAACTGGAACCAGGTGTTCGGTCAGAACGGCATGGAGACATCGTGGAGAGTAGCTGGCAAGGGTGCAGAGCAGTTTCACGGGGATCTGGGATCATTCCTTCGCACAATAGTCACCCCAGTGAGACTCTGATCCAGGGTCAGTTCCAGTGGTCAGTGGTCACATGTACATAGGTGACGGCTAACTTTATTTTTGTATCTCTAAAACCATCTGTTGACATAAAATTCCCATTATATTTTAGTAGTGTCATGCTGGTAGGTGTCCCACCCAGTTAACGCTCATGTGATGCAGAACATCGCCCCCAGATGGTAAGAACTTGCAACTTCTACTTGCTTATCCTTGCCATGGTAACATTGGGGCCAGCAGCCTATACCAGGCAACAGAGCACACAAGGCTGGGGTATACCAGTCCATTACTGGGCTCATGTATGCATAAATACAATCACTACAGGCAATTTAAAGGCAATTAACCTAAGTGAATGTCTTTGGACTCAGGGAGGAATTTGGAGGACTAGAGAAACCCGCGCAAAGTATCCCCTTCTTGTTGTTTGCTATTTATGATACCATGCAGGAGTCGACTGGTTTCAGCCCCTTTGAGTGCGTCAGTCAATGAGATGTCTTGGTCCTGCCTCCTCTGGTTGCTTGGATCCACCTCCTGTACAATCTGATTGGTTAGCTCCCTGAGCCAATCATTTTTCCTTCTGCCCTCAGAACATTTTTTGTCTAAGTAAAACTCCCATGAGCGATATAAAGAATGAGATAAAAAAAATCTACAGTTTTTATTTTAAAATCAAGAATGATGCATTGCTACCTTCGTTAAATGATTCTCATTCTCTACCCAGAATATTTTCCCAAGACACATTATTGGACGAATTACAAGTCTTAATATTCCCCTCAAAAGCCCCTGGAGACCAGGCTTCTGCCCTTGTCATCCCCTGTTTATGTCTTGTGGATTCACTTGTGGCACTTTTGTCTCATAACAATAACAATCTTGCTTTTACTTCGAACAGAAGACAGATTGGGCAGAAATAACTAGCAATGCTATCGTCTAACATTGATGCTGCTACAGTGTGTCTCTCTCCTGACCCCATATACCACACAACAAGCTCTTTATAATGTACATTTATTTAACATTTTATTCTTTCATTATCATACTATTTTAATATGATTATGCAACTAATTCCTCAGACATGTAAATACCCTCGGTGAGATAAGATTATGCTGATTCTGAGTATTTTTAACAAAATTTTCATGGCTGGCATTAAAAGACGGGGAACTCACTTCAAACTGGATCGACCGTTACAGATAATGGATGGTTACTCGCAAAATACATGATTCAAAAACTACTCACTCAGACAGGAGGACCAGAAAAACATCAACTTGATTGCCCAACGGAAATTTCTGGAAAAGGACCTGCCTGCTGCACCAGCAAGTGAAATCATCTGCTTCTCATAGTCACACCTGGCCGGCCATAAATGAACATTAAGCCTCCGTCATTTCCGTCTTTCAGGAATGTCCAGGACTGACGCTTTTCACCGCAGTAAGTCAGTGTAATTATGGCGCTGGGAAGGAAAAGCAGAAACGAAACGCCAGGAATTTGGCTGCACACCCCTGGCAACGTATCATGTATTAGAAGCTGTAACCAAGTGCGACATTTTCCCCATTCAGTTATTTACAACCCAGAGAGCTGCATTAAGAAGGGTCCAGTAATCAGAGGGGAAGGAGGCAGGCAGGTGAGGCGGGGAAGGCCGTCTCAGCCTGCTGCAGCTTGGCAGGGGTGCCATCAACAAGGGCCATCTTTACAGCCCCAGTTGACACATATGTGAGAAGGAAACTCGCCCAGTGTGACAGAGGATCCCCGTTCAGGCATCCAGCTGCATTAACATCCATGAGTCCTGAGACAGAGACAAAAGCCACTGAAAGCTAAAGCGCATGTGGACTCCCATCTCTCTCTCTCTATCTCTCCCTCTTTCTTTCTCTCTCTCTCTCTCCAGTGTGGGTAGAACTTTGGGGAAAAATAACAGCAATCTAGGGGATGTATGACATTCAAAGCTTAAAAGCAAGTATGCTAAAGCCACCTGCTTTATTTTCATGCCATGATAAAACATTTTGAAGGCGATAAGATTAAGGCCAAATTTGCTTATGCACGTGTCTGGCTGCAGTTAACTCTCCTTATCAGTCCCTCCTAACAACGGACAACAGCCTCTTTGTTATCAACACCTCACCACTGAGCTGTGCCTGGGAATGTGCACGTCCTGTATCACATCCCATATCCTGAGCCCCATGTACAGATTTCACTCCGAGCTGTTGCCCAGACTCCTCTAGCCCCTGTGCCTGTATTGCCCCACCTTCAGCAGCTGAGAGCCATTAATCAGAGTGATGAAACTCCACAAAATGAGGAATGGAACACTTCAGAGGTTCCTGGGTGCCTGACTGTTAGCTTACCTTCCCCTGTTTCATCATAGTAGGTTTAAATTAGAATTTCAGGATATTCTGTCACCATTTATTTTCTACTAGCTAACAAACCAAAGGGTATATACATTCCTACATGAGGTATACACATTCCTACATGGGGTATATACATTCCTACATGGGGTATATACATTCCTACATGGGGTATGCACATTCCTACATGGGGTATATACATTCCTACATGGGGTATACACATTCCTACATGGGGTATATACATTTCTACATGCATGCACGAAATAATATATACTGAAACAGGATAAAAGTGTTTTAAAGCCTACAAATTCTGTGTCCAGGCAAGCAAAACGAAAACTAGACTCATTTAGTAGATTCTTGAAATAATCGTGTACAATTATGTAATTAGCTTTGCAGTGAGGTGGCACAGTGGTGCAGTGTTTCAACCTGGATTCAAGTCTCTACCGGGGTTCCTTGCGTGTGGAGTTTGCATGTTCTCCCCGTGTCGCTGTGGAATTTCCTCCATGTACTCTGGTTTTCCTCTACAGTCCAAAACACGCTGAGGTTAAGTGGAGTTACCAAACTGCCTGTAGGTGTGTGAGTGTGCCCTGCGGTGGGCCAGCACCCCATCCTGGGTTGTCCCCTACAGTACCTTGTGCTTGTAGTCCCTCAGATAGGCTCTGGACCCCCCCCCCCCCATGACCTTGAATATGACAAGTGGTTACAGAAAATGGATGGATGGATAATCGCTCAATAAATCCACGGGCTGATGGACACCCAGTTGACTTGTAATGCTGATTTAGCGAGCTTGAGCTGTCCTTTGGGTCGGGTCAATAATCACAGTAAATGAGCTGTATTTGTCTTTTAACTGGCAAACGGGGCTGCTGGTGGCTGTACGACGACCTGCGGCAGTGTTTTTAGAGGGTCGCTACCCAAGAGTCATTTTCAGTTGATTGCAGAGTCTGCGATTTAAAAAACATATATATTGCCCACCCCCCAGCTTTTTGTATCGTACCTAACAGATCACAGCAGAATGCG
Organism: Hippopotamyrus pictus; assembly: GCA_026781145.1. Taxonomy (NCBI): domain Eukaryota; kingdom Metazoa; phylum Chordata; class Actinopteri; order Osteoglossiformes; family Mormyridae; genus Hippopotamyrus; species Hippopotamyrus pictus. The sequence continues at coordinate 20,120,804 of JAODLC010000113.1, forward strand.
AGTCCTGAGGTCTAACCAGTTCAGGACCACTGGCCTGTAGGGTTCCTGCTGCTTGGGTTCGGTTTGCAGTGACGCCGTCAAGTCCATGCTGCCCCCCCCACGCATGCTGCCAGTAACTGGCACAGCTTCCCTGCCATTTCCGCAGCTCTTTGATGCGAAAGAAAATCTTGCGGCGGGTGTGCGTCCTCCTGACGAGTGGCACCCATCCCTGAGCTTTTCCTGTTATTCAACCCCACGCCTGATGCCCTTTTAGGGAGGATGGGGAGCAAGGGTGAAGATCTAAGCCGGGCCGCGACCTCACACATTACTGGCACCACCTGGGATACAGTGGCGCTCGAACCTGGGTCTTCCACATCCATTTCCAAAATAGGCCGAAAGTGACCTTTGTAGAGCAATGCAGGAGTGAAACAGGAGAGTTTCTGAAATGAAGAAAACTACAGCATCCAACCACAGGAGGTCTAAAACACAGACAGGATCAAAGGGGATTGTCAAAGCGGTCCATCACGATATGTATTCTTTTAAAAGATGTTTTTGTTTAATAAATTACAGCATCACAAGTTCATAATTTAAATTTTAGAAATATCAAAGAGCAGATATGCAAATAGATGATTCCAAGTTGTCGCACTAGTAAAATTACTGCTATCATTGAATTTTTTAGGAAAAAAGAATGAAAAACAGAATTATAGTATTCAGGAACATATATGAATAAAATCCAACATGACGTAAAAAATGTATTTTCATTCTGTCAGAAGCATTTGAGTTTCGCGATTCATGAATTCTGTCACATTTGTTAAATCTCCACTTAACAAACTTTAACAATCAGTAAAATGTTCACAGCACGATGTGGAGAGAAATGTCATGCCAACACATGTTACTGTTTAAGGCACCTTGCATTGATCCCAGACTGTTAATGAAGTCCCATGAAGAAACACACATACATACGGTCTAATCAAACTGTCAATTAATAACGCCATTATATCGTGACAGGCTGACTGATATATATATATATATATATATATATATATATATATATATAGTGTGTGTGCATACATGTGTATATATAAAACTTATGTGCTCTATGTATATTATGATATACAAGTCTACTGCATATATGTATATATACATACATACATAATATATCTATAACCACATGGCCTAGAGATTAACAATACTAATCTGAGACAGGTGCAATCACATGCATACGCAGATGTATCCCTTAGCGTTGCGGACATTAAGTTTCGCGTTTACATAAATTACACTAACTAAGAACGTCAAGATAATGTTCAAAGTAACTGCGGTAAAATTTAAAAAATCGAATACATTTTCATCTTTTTTTAAAGAATACAGAGGTTTAAGGTGTAAAAAATGGAAACGATAAATTCTGCAGCTATTGAAAAAATAAACTTTATTTGAAAGAGGAATACAAGCATTGTCTCCACGCAAGTAACAATTCAATAAATTCTCTTTTAACGGCAATAACTTCATGCTCTGCATTAAAGTTCAAACGGCCTTAAAAACAGTAACTAGGCCTACCTCCCCCCACCCACCCCGCCCAGAGTGGCTGAAACAGTTCGTGCGACTTTCTCTAAATGAAAGAATTTCACTCTGTTTCTCGATCTGGATCCGTCTTTCGTGTCACCCGATACGGACAGTTCCCCGCGGCCGGCTTGGAGGTCCCTGAGATGTGAACACTGATTCCGGCTCCGGGCGGCTTTGCAGGCCGTCTACCTGCGACTCATTCGCAGCGAACTGACTCCACGCATCCTCAGGCAATCTCTGCCATCCTTCACCTACAGAAAATAATTAAACAACAACTCAGTTTTATATAGGCCTATAGCCCTTCCCAGCAGAGCCACATCAAAGCGCTTAATTACTTGATCCGAATACGGGACAATTACGCAGACAGACATAACAGCAGGTAATACGGTGTTAAAAATAAGAGAAGCACATAAGGCACTGTATGAGGAGAACAAAAAACGTATAGCTAAATAAGTTTCATATTGATATATTAATAGTGATGAGTGTATGTTAAAACAGATGTCACGGTGATATTTGTAGGATAAACTAGGAAAACTCAGATTAATATCAGGAACCGACAAAACCAAGGCCTCAGATAAAGAAACCAAGAGACAAGCAACAATCAAAAATATATATTTTCTCCCAAATAAATTAAAACTCCTAGACTGGAATAACCTATTCTTTCCCCACGTAGGCCTAAAAATAAACAAACACTTATTTGTCATAAATTTCTGAATATTTGTTGTTACACATTTACCCGTACATGATTTGTTATTCTTGATTATATTTTTTATTCTATCATTTATAATAACACCTTTTTATTGTCTTAGCCTAAATTTGCCTAAGAATACTTCAAGGAATTTTTTTAGGCCTAGGCTATATTAGTCTTATAAATAAAATCTGTGTATTGTGATTGCTTTTTCGTTTTACTCATCTGTTATTTATGGTAATTCCTTATCGTTTTTATAGATCATATTTTTCGGGTTATATTACTGCTTACAGCCTGAGGGTTTGGATGCAAAAAAAATATTATACCGCGTATTACGATACTGATCAATATTCCCATGCGTGAAACAGAAAAATAACAGAATATAGTTTACTTCGGATAGGCCTAGTTAACTACATACAAACCGTGTTTTCACGTTGTATTATTAGGCCTGATACATCTATCATCTGCATACACCCGGTTTTCATTTTTAACAGCAATTTCGAATGCAGCCAAGAACAACGGCGCCGCAATATCCAGTGAACTTATTTCCCAATTCCTCGTCTTTAGCATTAGGCACATCAAAATGTATCTTAATAGACAGTTTTGGAAAATCATTTCATTGGAGTATTTTAACTTTACGCCTATTGGGGTATTTAGCTGGGCCTAGGCCTACTTGAAATATTTAAAAGCTTTTAACAGTATGAATTACATTAAATGGCATTGACATCTATAGATTTGTATTAAACTTTGGTTATGGAATTCAAACTCCTGCTTTAAAAAAATGTATTCCTTTTAAAGTATGTCAGTTATGGGCAGCAACTCAAGCTATCCATCCTTGCATGCTTACCCCTTTCCTCTGGTTGCTTAAACAGAATGTACAGATGGTCCTGGGCTGCTTTCCGTCCCCGTCCCCCTGCGCGCTGTACACCGCGCTCAGGCACGGCTGGCCATCCTCGCTACCGTCCCCCAAAAGTAGCACGTTTGCCAGGTGCGAGATGTAGCTGGAGGCCAGGCGAAGCGTCTCGATCTTGGAGAGCTTTCTGTCCACCGGCTCGGTGGGAATGAGAGTCCGCAGCGCCGTGAAAGCCGTGTTGACGCTCTGCGTGCGGTCCCGCTCCCTGGCGTTGGCCGCGTTGCGCTGCTTCACCATCACCACACCGCTGACCCCGGACTTGCGAGACATCCTCCGGTGCTTCTCGGCGCAGTATCCGTAGCTCTGATCCGAGCTGCCGTCGCTCTCGCTGCGGTTCTCCTCGTCCTCGGACATCATGCTGATGTCGGGATAGACGAGGTGAGTAGCCATGGGCCTCAGCATGGCAAATGTCATCATCGGGAGGCTTGGGGTTTCGGCAGCACGGAGAAATCAATCGGGAAACACTCCCGCTGCATATATGTATGTATGTGTCTCCGAAAACTTAACGTCAGGCTATCAGTTGCAGTTATTGTTAACATGCGTGTATTGCGGATGTTAACTGTCAACACATGATTATCCAAACTACTTTTGATCCTGGAGCGAACTGAGCGCGACGCGCTACTTAGTCCTTATATCTGAATGGGAGGGGTTGCCTGAGGCATGCAAATCCCCAGCTTCCAATGGAAATCGTGACATTTCCACCATCAAATTCAGCTTCTACAGTGATTTACTTCTTATCTATATGCTTCATTTTTACAGCTTCCAAGCAATTCTCGCATAGCAGCTACTATTTCGATAAAATTGTCTTAGAACATAATCTGAAATTAGAAAACCATTTAAAAACGAGATGGCGTTATACACTAACTGATGTAATTCATGCGGACTTTCTTAATGATCACATGATTCAAACTCTATTTAAATCGAAATATTATGCAACGACGCGTGTACTGTACTTCCACCATGCAAATATTCTGCAAAATAGTTTCAGTTTATTTAATAATGCAACTTTATTTGATTAAGCAAATTCTGTTCTATAAAAGCTCTGAAAATCTTTTGCAGTTCATTTGCATGATCGTTTATGGACATTTAAATTTTAAATGAGTTGCATAATGGGACATAAATGCTGAAAAATTAATGATAGGGCGCCAATTAGTAGTTAAACACAAGTTAAAATGACTAGCACACTTTATTCCGAAGTTTAAAAAAGTTGTTTAAGAGTAACTGTATATTATGGATGACATAACGAAAACAAATCACTTCCCATTTCCGTTAGGCAGACACAAATTCCAGTCACCAGTTCCATGGTTTTCCATTTATTTCACACGATCTTCAACTAAACACCAATCTAACTTAAAAGCTGGTCAATTCCACTGTTCTTCTGGGCGGTTTGAAAACAGAAGCTGCCTCCTATTCCAACTTGCAGACTTTCGGGAAAAGGCGAGCACAGTCCTTCTGCACTTGCCGGCTTTTAAATATTTTTCTTCTCCTTTTACTGTCTGGACTGTCTGGTGATTCTTTGGGGACCGTTTCTGTGTAAGTAATCATCTTAGAAATGAGCATAACATTTGTCCTCGCTTCCACATTGAATCAATAGCTGTCTGTTCCCCGTTCATTAATAATTCTGACAACAAAGCCATCCACGTGCATGACAAAGTTATGTTCAACATTGTTTTAGCTGATATTAATAACGTGTACCTGCAGAATGTTTACATTTGAAAAAAAAAAAGAAATGCCTTGTTATTTCGCCGTGCTTTTTTAGTTTTGGTCCAGTAGTGCACTACTCACATTCAGCGGGGAATATTAAATGGTCCTCCTCAACATCGTTAGAAATAATCTCTTCTACTATTTATCAATCAACTAAAATACAGTCATAGTTAAATGGAAATGTAATGCGCAGTTGGGAGTAATATTTCTGAAGATGAATTCTGTGTAGTAAAATCAAAATAGATATTTCCGCATTTGTTTCGTTAGGCTGCACAAGTTCTTTCTTAAAGCGTATTGTATACAATTTAGACACATGTAGGCCCGCAATTTTTATTTCATTAATTTTTTATTTATTTTTTTTAATTGCGAATAACGTCACCCCTTGAAGAAATTGAGACAGGAGTGCAAATCCAGATTATTAAAATGGCGAAGATTCAAACAACCCAAACTGATTTTACCTTAGGTTCCTCGTATATTATATAGGCCTAGGTGACGGTCTATTTTATGATTACTATGCCATATTAATAAGTTGTAAATTTTTTTTTTTTTTTTTGGGGGGGGGGGGGGGGTTTATATAAAACGTGGGCCATGCTTACATGCTCTCAAGATATTAAATTAGCAGTTTCTAAAAAGTGTTTGGAAACGCACTTTACACGTCGTTCTTTTCACGGCCTGCTACATTTGTATAAATGCCCTTTTCTCTGTCCCGCTACCTAAACAGCCAAAAGCGCGTCAAATCCGCAAACATCGAAACATCCGCAAACATCTGCACTCTCTTCTTCCACCTTGTTTGTACCGTATTCCCTTGACACTGGGAAAGCATTTCGTGAAAAGCGTAAAATCCCCACGTCACACAATAGAGAATTTAATATATCTGCTCTATGAGAAATTTCAGTAATTCCCACTAAGCAATTAAATTACTCGAGGTCAGCATTTTAGCTCTGTATCTTGTGGGACCATTGGTATTATAATATAGTCTGTTTCCCAGCTTCCCTCGCTGGTTACTGTACGGAGTGATTATTACAGGTTATAAATGTAAAAATCGGTGCCCGCTTTAACGCTGCGGTTCAGTGTTTTACGCTGCCTGCGCAGTAAATCGTTTAGCAGCAATGAAACTGGTGAGTGTGAAGCGGCGGCGGGGGTGCGACGGATCGCTGTCAGGGATTCCCTCGCTATATCTTTGGCGCAGGTTTGCCCCCCTCCCCTCCCCCGCTGGGTCTTGTTTTCCCTCGGTGGCGCAAACCCAGCTCCGTTGTTTATACTGGGAAGCAGCGCACACTTTTTGCCCCTTTGCGTCTCTGCACAGCCGCATGTGCGTTAACTAATAATGCGGTCACAAATGAACATATCGAATTTGGTCTTAATCGAATTCATATTATATATTTTTAACTAGGACATACAGTTGTATTACGATAAATAATAAAAACAATAGGTCGTATATACATTTTTAATTCAAATTTGAATCTGTGGATACCTTTCTATTTTGGGCTAATAGTTTCGGAAAATTCTAACTACGTCTATAGGGCTATCTAGCTGTAGGCTAGGCCTACTTTAAATATGTAAAATCACATTATAGCCTAAAAAATGTGATCTATATAGAATATTAGGATAAAGGTCGCTATGTCTAATAATAATGCGGATGCATTGATAAATACAGATATTTAATACTAAATGTATAATTACTGGATAAGATTAAAGTGTGTGTGCTCTGAATCATGTAGGTAATCCATCCGATTTCTTATTATGATGTTCTTAAGCAGGATAACAGAACTTGGGAAGAGCTGGCAGGACTGAACCTGTACAAAAAAGACTTAACACGCATAAATCATAAGGAACGTGTGGTTTACAAAGCATTTCTTATCCTTTTCCAGCAAACGTCGTAACCTATTAGCTGGCTTCGATTTAGCGCCTGGCATTTCGGTACGTCCAGGCGCACGTCTCACGCGGGGCCCCGTCAGCTTCGGGAACGCCGGTGTAACGGGACGAATCGCACGGCACGCGTCGTTTTTCCAAATCATTACTAATAACTTGAGCATTCGGCTTGAAGTGACCATTACTCTGCTTGAGGGCTCCGTTGATGAAAAACAGCTAAGCTTTACCGCTGGCAGCCTGCTCTCCCTTCTGCACGTTGTTGTTGCTTTAGTCAGCCCAGAACGGAGCGGCTGTTGGCAAAGTGAAGCAGGCTCATAATCAACATAAAAGAGCCTCTTTATGACTGAGCCTGGTCACCAGCAGACTCTGTGTTACAGCTGATGGAGCATGAGCCCTTCAGAAGTTATTGTGAGCTGTTAATGTGGAGAAAGGCGGGTCGGCAGTTGCCCATGTGTTTTCAGTAAAGCTGCACCTGTAAACCAATTCATCCTAGTCCACCCCCTCCTGCTGCCTCATAAGCCTGCAGTTAAGGAGGCTGTACCAATCACTGCAGGGGCAGAACCACTGGGGGGGGGGGGTATCTGTTACCCAGGGAGGAGGGGTTGGGCTTTAGTGGGGTGCTGTTATTCTGACCAACCTAAGAACTGATTTTCATGAAAAAATGCCCCACCATGCACTCAAGAGCAAGGGGCGTTAAAACGGAGGGTCGTGTTGCATTTTTAAAATGCCACAGGCTAAGGTCCGCTCCTGCATTCCACGTGTCAAGGATCAAACGGTGCCAAGGATTTCGCCCGAGCTTCACCTCTAAAATTTACTTTACAGCCCGTAAAAAAAAAAAAAAATCCAATAAAAATTCCCTGCCCACAACACGTATTGGGTGGAGAGGGCCATTTCTGTTCAAAAGCAGTAAAATGGCAGCCTCTTTTTAATACGTATGTAAAAGGACAGCATCCTGACTGTACAAATGGCCATGCAGCTTGGGGTCCTCGCATACCAGGGGCACCTAAGACCCCTGCACTCAATTAAACCCTTGTGAAGTTCCCTCCACATGGTCGACATTTTAACCCCTTTTACAAACCTATAAGAACTGCGCACATTTGTTCCGGTTCTTAGCGGAGATGCCTGCATCCCTATAAATCACCACTCTGCCCCCCCCCCCAGCTATGTGTCATCCTTTTGACCCCCCTGGTTAAGGCACTGTGTGTCATTAAGGTGCGTGGAGTCATTTGCTCACAACATGTTTTTTTGGGGCTGCCCCCACCCCCGAACGAGGTGTCTCTGAATGACGTCCACAGCTGCCCCCTAAGACAACGGTGGGGCTCCTTTTCTTTTCCCGCTCTTTGGTTGCCCAACATGCGGGGGGGGGGGGGGGGGGGGTTGATTAGCTCATGACACATAGGTCAAGCATCTAAGTTCCACCACGATGACATTCTGCTGCAATTACATCGCAGATCCACACAGCGAGTCGGATCACTCATTACTCTGTGAATTGGCCACAGATGACCAGACATCCCAGTCAGTGGATTTACGGGACTTGACATCATAACTATGCGATGCTTTATTGGCGTGGGGCCGCTGGAGATCTTGCAGGTGTGCAGGTAAAGAGTAGGTATAACCCCTGTTGGACTGGAGGCGTTGGTGACACACCCAGGGTCCCATGCAGTGCCAGACAAGCCATCGGTGATATAGGAGCCCACCTAGGGTGGCATCTTCTGAGGGGGCACCAACGGTGAAGCTGGCTTAGGCCACCACATGGAGATTGCCTGGCACCTGCTGCCACCACAGCAGTGATACTGGGAAAGGGTTTCATAAATGCTTGGGTGGCACACACCAGAGAAAGTACAGACACGATGACCAAGGATTTACCTTAAAAAGACTGTGAGAAATCTGCCCCAGAAAAGACTTTAGATAAACACCACAGTGCCAAGGGCCCATACTAACTCATCGGGGCAGCAGCCAAAAGCCACATCATGCTGCCTTGAACATGCATATGTTTACACATCGGAATGTAGCTAATGTGATGTCCCGTTGCATGCTGGGTAGGATGTCAGCAAGATTAATGCCACTGATGCTCTGTGGTTTTACTGAGACATTTTTATTTTTTTATCCATCAGAGAACATAAATATAGTTACTTGTTATCTGAGAACTTACATAGTTACATATATATATATTTTTTAATATCAAATATTGATAATAAGAAATTCTGTCCAGGATGTGCACCAGCCTCGTGCCCTGTAATGCCTTGGGGAGGCTTCAATCCCCACCTCCCCTCCCCCGCCTTTCCCCCCATGACCCAGACCAGGATAAGCGTTTAGAAGATAGATGAACGGAAGGGTGTATGACATCGCTGGACAAAACTCCATCCATCCATCCATCCATCTTCCAACCCGCTTTATCCTTATTGGGTCGCGGGGGGTCCGGAGCCTATCCCGGAAGCAACGGGCACGAGGCAGGGAACAACCCCGGATGGGGGGCTGGACAAAACTCCTAGAATTAAAACAATGATTCTTCCTAGTACACGGGATTACAGAAATAACGAAATATTGAAATGTCCTTCCCTGATATCATGTGACGTATTTATCTGATGATAAATTCTAGATTAGATTAGGTTCCACACTATTGTCACTGCGTGAAGTACAACTACATGGACAATGAAAACCAGTTTGGCATCTAATCTGGAAGTGCCAAATAGTGCAAAAGTGTGGCATTTCTCACATCTGGGGAGATCAAGTCAAGTCCTGGCTTCAGGGAGGCATGGTCCCATTGTCCTTACCAACAGTTCTCCTCACCAACATCATTATTTACAATAACGGGGGTACAGGAGAGAATGGAGGAATGACAGAGGAAAAAAGTCTGGATATAGAAATACTGCTGAAAAAATATGTTATCCAGCTATTTGTGAATCAGTAAAAAAAACAGTTTATTTTTCCATAGTTAGTTTTACACAGAATGTAAATTTGGATTCAATGGTCTTAATTTGTGATGTGTCACTGAAAATTTCCCCAGTAGCTCAGTGGGACTTGTCTCCTGTCGATTTGGTTTGTTTGTGCGGCGAGAGAAAGCTAAGTGTTGAGTAAATAAACGCTGAGCAGATGTCTTGGGGCGAAGCTCGGCCCTCCTGCTCCCTGCACTGGGAAAACAACCCGAGGGGGCAAATGGCTTCCAGATATGGGGACTTTAAAGGATGGTGTCACCAAAGGGCATGTTTCACAAACAGCACAAGACACATCAAACCTGCACTCCGCGCTTCAGCTGCACTAACAATACTGACCCACAGTGCACCCTCATCTACTCATAAACCTTAACACAGCCACCCAGATCTACTCATAAACCTTAACACAGCCACCCAGATTGAACTGTCAACCTTAATACTGTGCACCCAGATTTACATAAAAATCTTAACACTGGTCACCCAGATCTACTTATAAACCTTAACACAGCCACCCATATCTAACTGTAAACTTTAATGCTGTGCACCCTGATTTACATACAAACATTAACACACTGCGCCCAGATCTACTTATAAACCTTAACACAGTGCACTCAGATCTGCTTAAAGATACACTTACTTATATTAACTTATAAACCTCAACACAGTGCATTCAGATCACCTCATGCACATGAATACAGCTCACCAAAATCTATTCAAACCTGAACGCAGTGACAAATTACCTTCAATATACTTAAAATGAAAATAAAGAGAATCTTTGAAAAGGAATAATTTCTCATTGATTCGAAAAATAAAAAACAGCTAGATATTGTTGACTAGTGTGGAGCAATCACTAACACACAATCTGATTGGCAATGAAAGACTGGAGGCAAAAAGTACTCACCTCCCTGCAAAGTGTGATTGAAAGTCACCTGTATGTAACGTAAAAGTAACAACAGGAAGTGGGGGTCACATGACAGCAGGCTGGTCACAGTGGAATTCCGCAGAACGCACGTGGTTGACTGTGCGGCCCTAACGTTACAAGGCTGGTGACCAGCCAGATGCTGTCTAACTGACTGGGGGGAGAGGGCTGGGAGACGGCCATCACTGTCTACTCAATTCTCGTCTCTGCTGGGGTCCTTCAGGGCTATTAACAGCCCCACCTTACAAAAAAAAAATGCCTTTGCTATTTCAACAAAGCCAAACTAATCTCAAGTACCTAGATTATCTAATACCTCAAGGACTGATGACATGATTCCAACAGGCTCATTTGAAGGTTTAAGTGGTGACTTGCATATGTGTGAAACTATATTGCCAATAAGCAAAAAACGGCCATTATTTAAGATAAGATTTCATCAGGATAAGCTCACAAAACATTTGATGTAAGCTATCAAATAACATGTAAAAAGGTAAGACAAACATTTGCTTTTTATTTTTACACAAAATATCCACCAAGGAGAAGTATAACAAATAAATTATGATAAGCCAGGCAATTAAAGAACATTCCCAAAAATATGAGAACGAACACCTTTGGCACCCAGTTGGTATTGTGGGTCAGCCACTATCTGTCAAGAGGTCAATAACTAGTATGGTAAATGATCTGGTATATAGCATTGTGAGTATAGTCTGCTAGTAAACATTGTTGCACTGTTTCTTATGGTAGGCTGGATTCTGTGATCTCCAACACAAATCAAATTAGTGGTAGGACCGCCCCCTTCCCTCCCCACCACCATGGCCCAGTAGAGGATGGGAGAGAACAGGTGGACATGTCTGTATCAGGAGCTGACGAATCCCGCACCCACCAACCCCCCGACATTTATCTCTTCTCTGGGACTGTGGGTAAGGTGTCACACTTCAAATAACTTAATGGGAGTCAATTCCGACCTGTGCAGATGTCCTCTGACCTGTGAGATGAACACCCCAAACCCCCTACCCCCCCCCCCCCTCCCGCCCAACAAAATTCTTCTTACAAAG